>JACEEZ010000869.1:27500-36118 GCA_016584305.1 Chionoecetes opilio | reverse complement strand
CCAAAAACCGCGGAAGTGGTATCGCATCCCGTGAATGCATGCAGGAACAGAAGACTGCTGCAGACATCGTTTCCAAGCAACTTCTTCATAACCTTAATGTCGTATACTGTTGCAGGACTCCCTTTATCCGAGTAGAAATAAAGCTTGTTGCCATCGCTGGTTGACGCGTGATGAAGTAACAACACCAATAGATCTGTATCTTCGCCAATGAGACTAGTCCTTTTGTTGGATGACATTGGCACTGCTGCCTTAACAATCTCCACATCTGCATCCCCCTCTGATTGTATTACGTTGCAACCTCTGTCCTTCATGCGTTGTGAAATCAGATTGATAAGAGACTGTTTGTTCTCCACATTAGAAAGGAAATCCTCCTTTTTCCCGACAAATTTCGTTCCTTCCGCAATGTTCACTTTGTTACTTGTTCGATTTTTGCGCCGTCTCTGATGGGTAATGTCCTTAGTGTTTGGTCCTCCAATGTAACCATCAAATACTATCGTAGCCTTACCATAGTGCTTTACTGTGAAAGATGCATAGTCGTCAGCGATTGAACAATATGTCTTTCCTTCTGATCACTTCAGTCGATGGAGAAGAGAACCTCCGTCAAGAACATTATGTTCCACTTCTGGTACATCCTTGAGTACATCATCTGAACTCTGTTCTTTTATAGCAGCCATCAGTTGTGCTTTGTTTGGTTTGCGTAAGAGATGTTTTGCCTCAAAGAGGGATGGTGGGTATGGTGAAAGTTCATGGGCCATCACCTCATCAAGGGAAAGATCAGCAGTTTGAGACACCACAAGAAACCTTTGGAACAAAAGAGCGGGGTCTATTGTTTTGTCCTTAGCAACGTCAACTGCCACACTAGATGCCAGGGTCTTGGCTTTCATTGACCGCTTGTACTTAACTGAAAACAGTGATTGACCCTCCATTGTTGCCACTATTTCTCTGCCAATGGTAAACAGGTTATGGACATTCACATCCTTATTTGCATTGACACCGGTGATAATGTTGCGAAGAGACATTTCATCAGAGAAAGGTGAAAAGGTCTCGAGTTTATCTGCAATTTTCTCCAGGTCTTCACGATCTCTTCTCGTCCTTGACGGTCTTGCCTCCTTGTGTTGTTCACTGGTGACAAAGCTCTGGCGAGTAAAACCCTGCATTGCATCACTGTAGGAAGAGGACACTGGCACAGACAGAGTCCACAAGGCCCTCTGATGTTCGGACATTCCACTGCCTCTGGTGAGTCCTCCTGAAGTTTTTAGGGAGCGCATCAGAGCTTGCTCGATGACTAGGTCGCAACCCAGTTTTTGACCTTTTGAACTTTTTACTGATTTTTTTTAAATTTCAGAGGAGGAAAATAAAAAAAGTGCTTACTTAAATTTGTAGCCCAAGTCTTTCCGCATCCAATGATACCCATATCATCGCCCTACGTCAAAAACTCAAGGAGGAGTAGGGTTTGGAAACCCCCCCCCTAAAATCACGTTTTCTATCCGTAATTAGTTTTCTATGAGGAAAATCAATTTTTTTTCAGGAACAAAAAGTTCTTAGAATTAAATTTTACGTATATATACTAACTTTCACGTTTGTAGGTTCAATAACAAAAAAAATTGCCCGATAGGGGAAACGATCCCCTTAACATTTTATAGCTTTGGCGGCCATATTCTTTGACGTCACATTTGGACCCTTTGTGGTAACCATATTTTGGTAAACTTTTAGTATGTTTTTCCCTACATGTAATACTACCAAAAAAAACAATAAAACGCTTTCTTGGAATTTGTTCAGGGTAAAGTTTTTTTTTTCGTATTTTACTGGACTAATGGTTTAAAACTCATGTCGGGAGTACCTACATATGCCAGCAGCCACATCACTGCTGAAAACTGCAATAAATTATTATTAAGGCATCTCACAGCCCTTATACAAGTTAGATTCTTTAAAAGACTGATTAGGTCAAACAATCCTATCATTAAATATAATATATATTTTTATACAAAAGGTTTTTTTATGACTTATGTGAGACATTTATTTGATCAGTATTACAATATCAATATATTTGAAGAGGCTCTGGATGTTATTAAGGCCAGGATAGTCTGGGTACAGCGACATGAGGAGAGGCGAGGCCCCTGTTTATTTTATGGATATTAATCCCTTCATAGATTAGGGGTTAACTTTTTTATATTTCCTATGTTGTTTACAAATGTATTACATATTTTAGTTTTGTATATATATATACTTTATAGATAATTTTTATTTATATCAATTGATTTTAATGGTGAGCCTATCCATACATTTTGTTTTATTTGTACATGTATGAGATTTTTAATTTGATATCTTAAGGTGAAAGACATAAAAATACATACCTGAAAGATTTATCATATAAGTATGTGCAAGGTATGCTGTTTGTATATAACAATAACATTTATTTTTCTTATTGTATATCATGTGCGTCTACTCTACGTACTATGTAAGTTTCTTACGAAAATAAAAATGTACTGAACTACTACTACTACTACTACTACTACTACTACTACTACTACTACTATTATCACTATTACTATTACTATTGCTACAACTACTGTCACTATTATTACTACTACTATACTACTACAACTACTATCACGTATACTACAACTACTACTATCATCCCTATTACTACTACTATTGCTACAACTACTGTCACTATTAGGTACTACTACTATACTACTACTACTACTACTACTACTACTACTACTACTACTACTACTACTACTACTACTATCACTATTACTATTACTATTGCTACAACTACTGTCACTATTATTACTACTACTATACTACTACAACTACTATCACGTATACTACAACTACTACTATCATCCCTATTACTACTACTATTGCTACAACTACTGTCACTATTAGGTACTACTACTACTACTACTACTACTACTACTACTACTACTACTACTACTACTACTACTATCACTATTACTATTACTATTGCTACAACTACTGTCACTATTATTACTACTACTACTACTATACTACTACTACTAACTACTACTACTACTACTACTACTACTACTACATACTAACTATCTACTTTTCTAACTACTGTCATTATTAGTACTACATACTACTACTACTACTACTACTACTACTATTATCACTATTACTACAACTATTGCTACAACTACTGTCACTATTAGGTTACTACTACTACTACTACTACTACTACTACTACTTCTACTACTACTACTATTATAATTATTACTATTACTATTGCTACAACTACTGTCACTATTAGGTACTACTACTACTACTACTACTACTACTTCTACTACTACTACTATTATCACTATTACTATTACTATTGCTACAACTACTGTCACTATTATTACTACTACTATACTACTACAAATACTATCACGTATACTACAACTACTACTATCATCCCTATTACTACTACTATTGCTACAACTACTGTCACTATTATTACTACTACTATACTACTACAACTACTATCACGTATACTACAACTACTACTATCATCCCTATTACTACTACTATTGCTACAACTACTGTCACTATTAGGTACTACTACTACTACTACTACTACTACTACTACTATTATCACTATTACTATTACTATTGCTACAACTACTGTCACTATTACTATTACTATTACTATTACTATTGCTACAACTACTGTCACTATTAGGTACTACTACTACTACTACTACTACTACTTCCACTACTACTACTACTACTACTATCATCCCTATTACTACTACTATTGCTACAACTACTGTCACTATTAGGTACTACTACTACTACTACTACTACTACTACTACTACTACTACTACTACTACTACTACTACTACTACTACTACTTCCACTACTACTGCTACTACTACTATTATCACTATTACTACAACTATTGCTACACCTACTGTCACTATTAGGTACTACTACTACTACTACAATCACACGCCGGAATGTTATACGTAGCTACATTAATAATAAGACGACTATTATTACTACTACTATACTACTACAGCTATTATCACTACTACTACTACTACTACTACTATCACTATTACTACTACTATTGCTACAACTACTGTCACTATTAGGTACTACTACGACTACTACTATTATCACTATTCCTACTACTACTACTACTACAACTACAACTACTACTACTACAACTACAACTACTACTACTACAACTACTATCACCACTACTACTACTACTACTATACTACTACAACTACTATCACTACTACTACTACTACTACTACTAATATCACTATTACAACTATTATTATACTGTCACTATTAGGTACTACTACTACTACAATCACACGCCGGAATGTTATACGTAACTACAACACAATGCTTATCACACTTTAAGGCACAATAATATACCTACATAGAGCGGTGACTCACGACTACTTCTTCGCGATAACAGATAAGATAATAGTTTACATCCATATGCTATACTAATTTGGTGTCTATATTGCCATTTTTTTCTGTCAACTCAAGTGCATGAACCCCTTGAGATCTAGAACGTAATTTCCATTGTAATTTGGGTACCATTAGACAATTTTTAGTGAATATAAGCAATATTTTAATAGATATGACCTGTTTTGTATCCTTGTCCACTAGCTAACTTGGTATATTCAGTCACTTTTCGAAATTTCATGGCTAACAACAGACGATTTTATATAGCAAAGAAAAGATCTGGGTGTGAAGGGGTTTAAGCCACCCGCCTTTTTGAAACTAATACAGAAATTTACATTCGCACGCAATCCAGTCTTCCTTTCAGTCGGGTACTCACCAAGGACAATATATAAAGCCTCTATCATACTCTCCTGGGTACTCACGGATGTAAAAACAAACCAACGAGAATAAATAAGACGGCCAATAATAATGGGAAAGAAGTAAATAAGTAAAGTAAACAAGTAAAACAAGTGGATATAGTAAATAAGTAAATATAGTAAACAATATAGTGAAATAAGTAAACGTGGATGACAAGTGAAATGAATGACAATCTAAACCTAAATATAGATGAATCAGTCATAGGAAATGCCAACGTGCACTATGGGAATTCTTGTTATTTTTTCATCTATTTTTGGCGTATATAAATGTTTCATAGAATACCTCTCTGATCTTTATTCAGATGGTTGTCTGGCTTCAGATATCCAGATTTTCATTCATGGCATTGACAGTCACACACACACACACACACACACACACACACACACACACACACACACACACACACAGTGACACAGTACACATACACACACATACATACATCACATACATACATACATACATACATACATACAGAGAGAGAGAGAGAGAGAGAGAGAGAGAGAGAGAGAGAGAGAGAGAGAGAGAGAGAGAGAGAGAGAGAGAGAGAGAGAGAGAGAGAGAGAAAAAAAAAAATCCTGTATACTACATCAGAAATCGTGTGTGTGTGTATGTGTGAGCGTGTGTGTGTGTGTGTGTATAATGTGTGTGTGTTGTGTGTGTGTGTGTGTGTGTGTGTGTGTGTGTGTGTGTGTGTGTGTGTGTGGGGTGTGTATGAAAGGAAGGAAAACGAGGGGTAGTGACGGTGAAGGCCTGGGGGAGGGGGGGGGATATGAAGGGCAGGGGGGTGATAGCAAACGTCTTCCTGAACGGGGCTACCTCGGTATCAGGCTTATCTGTCACACACATACTGTAGAGACGAGTCAGTGTATGCCCAGGCGCGCGCGTGGTATGTACAATAGTGGTGTCGCCGAGTGGTGTGGCTGTGATCAAGAGGTGGTGACGGAAACGTGTGGGACAGTGGCGGTGACGGTGACGGTAATAATGGTATCATAGAAGTACAGTACTGGTTGTCGAGGAATCGGACGTGCTTTTACGCGACTGTTTTATAAGTTAGAGCAAAGACTACTCTATACTGGACTTTCTACTCATTTTGGGCTATTTCCAGTGGAGGCCAGATTTGCGATTCCTGCCATTTTCGAACATCACTCCCTTTTCCCTTCCTATGGTTTATCAGTATATATCATATACCGTTATCTTCGTAAATGTTTGTTCTATAATATTATCAAATAAAAAACAGTAAAATGCAATAAAGAAATGCCATTATGAGAGAGTTAAGAAATATGCATGAACTTAATATTCACTTGAACTCATCGCCATTTAATATTTTGCGAGAAAACATTTTAGATGCTAGCGATAAAAAGAAGCGGATTTTCATTAGCTTTCCATTGCTATATTTCGTTTTCTGATAAATGAATCATAACCATGCATAAATTAGCGTTAACTAAAACAATATAATCATCTATCGGGATAATTACCCGATGAATGATGTTATATATTTAGTTAACGCTAATTTATGCATGGTTCTAATTCATTTATCAGAAAATGAAATATAGCAATGGAAAGCTAATTAAATTCCGCTTCTATTGATATGTTGCATGTAAAAAGTCTTCATGCAAAATATCAAATTGCGATGAGTTTAAGTGAATATAAGTTCATGCATATTTCTTCAGAGTCTCATAATGGAATTTCTTTAGTGTATTTTACAGTTTTTTATTTGATAATATTATAGAACAAACATTCACGAAGATAACAGTGTATCATTTATACTGATATGCCATAGTCTACTGTATTCATGGAACACTTTTTTACTTGCCGATACGATTGATGATGTTATTTTTTTAGTTAACGCTAATTTAGGCATAGTGGTAATTCATTTATCAGAAAACGAAATATATCAATGGAAAACTAATGAAAACCCGCTTCTTTCTATCGCTAGCATCTAAAATGTTTTCTCGCAAAATATTAAATGGCAAAGAGTTTAAGTACATATTGAGGTCATGCATATTTCTTCACTCTCTCATAATGGCATTTCTTTAGTGTATTTTACTGTTTTTTATTTGATAATATTATAGAACAAACAGTTACGAAGATAACGGTATATCATATATACTGATAAACCTTAGGAAGGGAAATAGGGGTGATGTTCTAAAATGGCAGGAATCGCAAAAGTGGCTTCCACTGGTCATGGGCGGGTTGGTGCGGGGCACGAGTAGCAAGTCCAGTATAGAGTAGTCTTTGGTTAGAGTATTAGGACCAGAACATATAGTATAAGAAGAGTAAACACGAGGGCGCAGTGAGTGTGGTGGTAATGGTTATGGTTCGTGATGAGTAAGATGACATGATTGGTGGCTAAATGACCCATGCTTCGTGTTAGTGAAGCTCCAGCGCGAAGGGGCATTGATTGGACTTAGCGAATTCTGATTTGTCGCGTTGTTAAGGTTCAAGTTGCCATGAGTTGCGCGATGTAGCATTGCATTTTCCGAACAAATAAATCATAGATAAGAGAGAGAGAGAGAGAGAGAGAGAGAGAGAGAGAGAGAGAGAGAGAGAGAGAGAGAGAGAGAGAGAGAGAGAGAGAGAGAGAGAGAGAGAGAGAGAGAGAGAGAGAGAGAGAGAGAGAGAGAGAGAGAGAGAGAGAAAAAAAAGTCGACGTCAGTCATTGGTTATAAACATATTTATTTTGTACACTGTACGTGACTAGAAAAGGGGAAAAAAGTACGATGGTTTCTTTGCTGGACCAAAGAAAAGTGAGGGTATTTTCTCCCTAAATCAATCGTACAAGAATATAAGGAAAAAAATAATGTATAAAACATCTTGTTTGAATCCAAGGCTGAAACTTTGATGTCTCTGTGGTCATATTTCTGTGTGAATGGTCACCGATTGACTCTTGCTTTACAATGGTGATGTGAAGCTTCCTGCCCGAGCACGTGGTTGCCTTACTTGCGTAATAATAATAAGGGTCTCTACGGCCCTCATGCTAGGGAGGAGGGGGAGGGGACTTCCGCACCTTTGACGTCAACGAGCGACGCACTCCACTTACTCACAGTCCCGGACAAGACTTGCATCAGAGCCACAGAGTTCCCTTCCAAAAGAAAGAAAAGGCTACTGTGGAAACAGGGACAAAAACATCAAGTTAAGTTCTGAATTTCTGACCGAATCATATGAACTGTTTCACCTTTTTAAAGAAAATTCAGCATGAAAATGTATGAAAATGTACATTCAGGAAACAATGTTTTAACAGTGGACCAACGGAACAGTGCTCAATTAATTTCATATACCGTACACAGCTAAATTTTCAAGTAATCTCATTACTATACAGTTGCACTTAGTCGTTACTCGCTGTATACATGCGTGGCAAGAAATATATTATGGAAAGGCGAAACCTGCGCCCGCGTTCCCGGTGGTATTACGGCGAGGAACAAGACTATGCAGCCTGGCAGGGGGTGCAGGAGCCGAGCTTCCTGTCATCGAGGGGTCTGATGAGGTGGCGGGCGGCCGAGTTGGGGCGAGAGCTGGGCATCCCTGAGGTGAGTTATAAGTGTGTGTTTAGAGCCACTGTGTTCGTTAACTACAATAATATTAAGAACCACTACAACGATTACCACTTCAGATATAACAGTTTTCTGTTTTGCATTGTTAGGTTGCACCCGTCAGGAGCCACGAATAACTATGAAATACTTACAACCCTCTTACTCGCCGCTTTATGAAAAGGAGCAGCGTTAGAGAAGGGGCACACTTGTTCAAGTTCCATAGGTGTCTTGGT
>JACEEZ010000869.1:5000-22500 GCA_016584305.1 Chionoecetes opilio | reverse complement strand
ACCGTCGTCATTCGGTCTGAGAAAGCTTTTTTTCTTCTAATTTTGGTGTGTGCTTAGTGAAAACAGGATACTGAATTTAATATCCTCAGTGGCACCTCGTTGTCTTGCTGTCTTTCTCGCGGTGACGCTCGTCTAGGCACACACAGCGCAAGTGGAACTTTCTTGCACAGTTCTGTGAGTGTTTTTGGTAATGAGCTCTCGATATAGAGTGGAAATTCATTAGTTCTGACATGGTTTGGAGGACTGTGTGATCAACATTGTCTTATTATTAACTTTTGTTAGGCAGACGTCCATTCCTTCCGCTCCTCACGCCTTGCAAGATCTTCCTTGTAGGAACAGCGATAAGAGCAGCAGCAGCGACACCAGTGTTCGGCAATAAAGCTGTGCTCTTATCGTCAATGAACCAAGATTGAGTGAAAATAAGTACTGGTGATGATCATGCGTGAAGTACTAGATTTTCTCTCTTTGGTATGTCCTTGTACATCATTGACAAAGTTCGTAGCAAAGAAACTTTTTAGTATTTTTCATCCCTGCTCATCTGACATGAACTAAAGAAACTCAAATATTTTTGTTAATCTCACACAGAGACCGTCCATTACTTAACCTAGGAAGTGCAAGTGTTCCTAACCAGCTAACCAAACCTTACTCTTCGGAGGTAAGTCAAGTGACCCTCTGTGGCCTTTCCTCTAAAGACGTATTAATCCTTCCGAGAGAACCAAAAGTACCTCGCGGCGGGAAGAAGACACCCTCAACAAACACGATCAGGAGCAAGGGCAAGGGGTGGGCGCGGCGAGACTCCAGGCGGCCGTCAAGATGATGTTCACTGGGGGAGTGGGCAAGAAGCGGAGTCAGTCACAGAGCACCACACACCGCAAGCCCACACACGACCGCGCCAGGTTTTCCTATCAAGAGGTACGTTGCAAGTGTTTGTGTTGTGGCAGGAGAGGGGAATAGAAAGTAAAATTAGAAAAGGTGAGGGTGGATTGAGTGAGAGGGAGGGGCATTTGGGAGGCAATGGGAGAAAAGTGGGGCGTCGGAAGCGAGACGCCGCGTTAGGAAGTGACGTGCTAGACCCCAGAGTGAGTAATTTCCATTCAGCGAAAAATGGACTTTGAGTCACATCATTATTTTCAGCTATATCGACGAAAGTTTAAAGGCAAACGGAAGGACACAGCGTACTCAAACAGAAACCTCCATTGTATTTAGGTTTCTTTTTTCATAAACATCTACCGTAGATAACACTATAGTCACCACCTGCACTAATGTCGCCAGGCGCCATACATTACGAATTATAGGATCACTACTGATTTGTATGTGCCACTGAAGATGATACACAGCAGTTTATATCATGACTGTATAATCTACCCTGTTTCAGTGTTGTTTTATGCTTTGTATCTGCAAGTACAGTATATACGGTTTTTAATTTCGCTACTCGTTTTTTTTTCGGGTGACGACGACGGCGGTAGGACACTCAAAACCTAAACACTAGTTGGCGATCTTAGTGTAGGTCGCCATTTGGTTGATATTTTGGTAATTTGTTCATTTATAGCCATAATATTACACAGATGAAGACACAAAATGACACAGACTCTCCAGATAGCCCCTTCTAACTTTCCTGAAATCATGGACATAGAAATGTAAATATTAACGCCACCAGACGTCTGTAAATCGAAAAAAACGTTGTCCTGGCGACTTTAGTGTTATCTACGGTAGGGATAAAGTGTCTAATCAGTGTTGCAATATTTTTCTTATCAGAAAGGCATACACTGACCAACTTTTCTTATTTCACAGACAACCTACGTGATACTTTAACTCTTTAAAATTATCTGCTCAGCATGTGTTAGTAGCTTATCTTCAAAAAGGTACAAAATGGCAAGAACGTTGAGTGATGGGAGTATGTACTTAAAACAAAAAGTACTGAATAAAAAAAAACTACAGTACTTAACATTTAGTGGGGAAGGGAGATGGAGGGGAGAGGAGGGGGAGCATCTAGGCGACCCTCACAATACATGCTTCATAATGCCTCGCCGGTCTGGTGCGCCTCGACTCGTGGGCAGAGACTTCACGGGTGGCTTGTATTTATAACAGCATGACATATCTCGGTCCACTTCTCGCTGAATGTGACGTCACGTGGGCCGACAAACTTTTCTGAACTCTACGAGATGGGAAGCTGGGTCTTAGCTGTATATTTGCAACGCGATAAACGAAAATAATACCGGTTGCTATAATAGTATTATTATTGTAACGCTTGTCTGCAAGGCATCGCTATACCGGTGTGGGTGTAGTCAATTCGGTATATGTATACTTGATACAACAGAAAGAGAGCATGACGGCGGAACATAATGAGTTACATCACACAATTTGCTGGTGCGGAAAGCTGTTCCTTCATCAAGTCATTTCTTCACATATTTATATTTTGATTATTATTCATAACAAAGGCTGACCAGTGTTGTGTGTGTTGTGTGTGTGGTGTGTGTGTGGTGTGTGTGTGTGTGTGTTGTGTGTGTGTGTTGTGTGTGTGTGTGTGTGTGTGTGTGTGTGTGTGTGTGTGTGTGTGTGTGTGTGTGTGTGTGTGTGGTGTGTGTGTGTGTGTGGTGTGTGTGTGTGTGTGTGTGTGTGTGTGTGTGTGTGTGTGTGTGTGTGTGTGTGTGTGTGTGTGTGTGTGTGTGTGTGTGTGTGTGTGTGGTGTGTGGTGTGTGTGTGTGTGTGTGTGTGTGTGTGTGTGTGTGTGTGTGTGTGTGTGTGTGTGTGTGTGTGTGTGTGTGTGTGTGTGTGTGTGTGTGTGTGTGTGTGTGTGTGTGTGTGTGTGTGTGTGTGTGTGTGTGTGTGTGTGTGTGTGTGTGTGTGTGTGTGTGTGTGTGTGTGTGTGTGTTGTGTGTGTGTGTGTGTGTGTGTGTGTGTGTGTGTGTGTGTGTGTGTGTGTGTGTGTGTGTGTGTGTGTGTGTGTGTGTGTGTGTGTGTGTGTGTGTGTGTGTGTGTGTGTGTGGTGTGTGTGTGTGTGTGTGTGTGTGTGTGTGTGTGTGTGTGTGTGTGTGTGTGTGGTGTGTGTGTGTGTGTGTGTGTGTGTGTGTGTGTGTGTGTGTGTGTGTGTGTGTGTGTGTGTGTGTGTGTGTGTATAGAGGGAATGTGACATTACAGAGGGGTGAAAAAAAAATGTGAAAACAACACCTACATAGCTATTTTTTTCTCCTGAATGATTTACTGTCCTCAGCAAGTCCCTCGCAGCCCACGCCTCACACGGCACGGAAAGGAAATGAAACAAAATCTTTACAAATTATTCACGTACGGATGCGCGAATATCTATATATTTTCTGAAGTGACGCAAGACAGTCGATACCACACCCACAACATGTAAGTGAAATATCTTAGCCAAGCATAGGAAGCACACAACATTGCAGTGTGTCGTGGAGCACAGGAGGGAGGGGGTAATACAAAAGGTTACAGGGAGTTTCGTACACAAGTTGTTTCGTACCCAGGTTTTGTTTGTTGTTTCGTACACTGATTTTGAGTTTTTTCGTACATACCTGGTGTCGAATCGTAACTCTAGTAATCAAGTTCAACTCTGAGCTGAGTGTACGAAACGACTATGGTTTCATATAGACTACGAAACAACTTTTTGGTGTACGAATCTACTGGTGTACGAAACAACTTGTGTACGAACTGACTGCACCCCGTACAAAACCATGCCACGTCCTCTTGATCACAAACTCCCGCTAAGTGATGTCAAGCTACACCGCCATAGCTTTTTACCACCAAGTCACACGAACATAAAAAGGGAAAAAAATATCGAGAGGAAGATAAAGACATAAATGGCAAACATGATTCAAGCGGTGAGGCATTTTCCGTCACGCAATGCAAAGATAGATTAAAACACTTTGACATGCAGTTCTTAATCCCTTCACGCCCAGGTTTTTCCTTTCCTATAAAAAAATCTATGTTGTCGATCCATAAAATTACGAAAAGTAACTGCATATACCAAATTAGTTAGTCGACAAGGATACTAAACAGGTCATATCTATAAAACAATTGCTTATATTAACTAAAAATCGTCTAATGGTACCCAAATGACAATGGAAATTACGTTCTGGGCTTCAAGGGGTTAAGATGACAAAGGATAAAAGGTGACTTGAATGAGGTCTTTCAATATGCAAAAGGGTTTAACAAGGAAGATTTTGCTGAGGATCTAATAGTAATGAACATGCTAGTTAAAATCAGATAATTAAAAGATTTCAGGTGAGTGATAGGAAGTGTTTACAAATGGGATAGAAAATGGATGGAACAGGCCTTGCAGTAGCCTGGTGATGCGTGAAAAGACAATACAACACTTTACGAGAAAGTTTGGTGTATTCATGGATGAAGATGACAGTTCCCCGGTAAACACGAGCTTTCTGGTATGTGTCAACTGGCCTTCTGCGGACACCTTATTCTTACATAGCCAATTTAAATGATTAACCCCTTGAGACCCAAACGTAATTTCCATTGTAATTTGGCTACCATTAGACGATTTTCAGTGAATAGAATTAATATTTTATAGATATGACCTGTTTAGTATCTTTATCGACTAACTTATTTGGTATATTCAGTTACTTTTCGTAATTTTATGGCTCGACGACATACAATTTTTTATAGCAAAGGAAAGATCTGGGCGTGAATGGGTTAACAAGAGCCATGGATAACTTCCGCGTATCGCTACAAGGATCTAAAACACGCCTATGGCTTGGCAGACTTGGTCTAGAGTAATAGAGTACGTCCGTCAGTCTTGAGGGTGGATCACACGTGGTGTTTGTAGAGGGCTGGGAAGGATGACTTGCATGAAGGAAATTACTCATTACGAAGCCTCGGCTGAGCAGTTTGTCAACATTGGTGCACCATCACCAGGTGGCAAGGAGAGCGGATGTTCAAGATAAACGAGTTATTAATGCAATTCGAATATCACTTATATAACAGTATATACATGTAGGCCTACTACAACTGCGCCTCCAAACATTCTTGGCGGGAGGCGGTGTTTGTGACCGGGACAGAGGGAAGCATACAAGCATTCCAGAATGAGTCAAAAAGCTGATAAGGAGCATGTTTAAATATAACGGAAGCTGCTAAGTAGCAAATTAAGCAAAATGAAAGTCGAAAAATGGCACAATGCAAAGACAATACTTAACATGGCTGTTTTTTCAAGGCTTAACATAGAATTTGACCGATGATGAACAGAGGAGGAGATTGTGATTTAAAAAAAATCTTACTTGCGAGTGTGAACATAGTGGAGGGAGTGCCTGGGGAGGTGAAGGTTTGGCAGACCATCTGTAGGTGGTCACAGTGCCGACCAACGCGGACACACCTTGGACGTTGTAAACACGGGCGAAGAATCAAGATTATGTAAGGAGTACTCAGGTTGTTTCTTATTATCGACGTGACTTCTGATTATATATAATGGATCACCCTCTGTCGAGTAAGAAAACTCTAAACAATTACTCAGTTTTAATTAATTTACAATGTGTACTATTTGTATCATTGTAACTCAAAGAGAACAGACAAACAGTGTAATGTTTACTGGAGTTAAATGAAGTCAAACAACCAATATTCACTAAAAGAAGCAGTCTCGCAGGTATACCATGAGCTCAAAGTTTATGCTACTGTTGCAATGATCTATAGAAAGTGAGGAGTACTCATCGCTTTGGTTTATGTACTATGGTTCCCTTTTTCATTTCAATCTGCCTCCCGCTTCGAGGGTGAAATGATGACAGGGAATTATGACCGACTCCTTATCTCTATCTCGTGTCTCAGCCAGACGCGCGAGACTACGAATGTCCTGCTGATTTGCTGCAATAAATCAATTGAGGATTACGGCAAGGTGGTGACTGGCCTTGAATAAAAGCCAATTGAGGATACATCTGGTTATGGGTTCGTGCTGAGTTGTCCAGATGTGGCAGCAATCTTCTTTAGTAAACCGAGATTATGTGAGGGTAAGTTCACAAGATGTCCCTGTTATCTGGACGCCTTTCGATCTTGTTGTGTGCAAAGGCACCCTCGGGATATAGACATTTGTACTCCTATTACGATGAGCATCAATGGAGGTTGGCACTATTAAGGTGATGATTGAGATGTTCCTCCTAGGCCACTGAGGGTATTAAGTACCATCTGACCAGTCGTGACGCAGCGACCCAAGCCCACTTGCATCGGTGTAGCTCCTCGCTATAGCAGGGCCGCTGGATTTACAGTTAATCTCTACTATAGTCTATTTTTTTTAACGAGGCAAAAATTCCATTCTATCTTAAGTTCTCATGCTTAAAATGATGCCTGTGTTTACCTGATAATATCTAATATACTATAGGGGTAGCCGTGTGTCTGTGTGTCTGTCTGTCTGTTATGGGTAGCCGAAACTGTAAATTCAATTTTAATGAGAGTAGGCTCAAAAAATCGCAAATAAATCGTAGGTGGTAAGTGGCTTGTTTCCATGTCGATTGAATAATTTTGAAGGGGGGTTTTGGGCTAAAAACACTTTAGGAGTATTAGATTGCAGGAAAAACTCTGCGGTAACGTCTTGCCGCGTTCCACAAACTCAGTAGACTCATGGACGTTTGTGTGCGTGTGTGAGTGTGTGAGTGTTGGAATCACACGGAACGTGGTCTACCCCGAGGCACTTTGACCAGTGACCAACGACAGCAACAACACGATTGGAGTTTGCAATCACATGTTTTCTAATATATACTACTACTACAAACATCAATACATGGGTCCGAAGGGCCCACAAGCACTTGTGGTTAACTATGATAAAATACAGCTGAAATTAAGAAAAAGCGTAGTATTCTTCCCCTGGCATCAACTATCATTTCAGTAACCCACAAGGGTCAGGATTTTTTGCTCGTAAAAAATATGGAATCACATGACTCTGTACTACCTGACTTGCCAGTGTACAATACTAGAAAGAGGATTGATTGCATCATGTTGTCTAATATGATACTTTACAAACAGTCAATACAATGGGTCCGAAGCCTAAAGCACTTTGGTTAAGCTATGATAAATACGATCACAGACAAGTGAAAGTTATAAAACTTTCATCAAATTTCGTCATAGTTCATCAGCAGGGCTTTAAAAGACGATAAGTCCTTAAGAATATATAGAAACTTATTAACTGCTGCACTTGCCTGTTATCATGATACTTTCGAAGTATATTTCAAGAGGCTAATATTTGAACTGCTCATGTACCGTTTCTGAAGCGAAAGATATCTATTCATTCTGAAAAGAAGTACAAGTGTCAACAGGTACTTACAAAAAGGATTAAATACAATCAATAGTTGTGCAATGGATATCAGAGAGGCTTTTAAAAGAGCTATATCTCTAATAAATGTAAACTTTACCAAATTACGATGAATCGTTCGGTTCCTTTTAAATATTTTCAGACGCAATTCACAATCTCAAACTGGTTCCTTACAACTTTTCACTCCCAGATCTTTCCTTTCTTTAAAAATTAGGAACAAAAAAAAGAGAGTGACTGAAACAGAGAAATAGTGGAGCAAGGATAAACAGGTCAGTAATAGAAAATTGTAGTAGACTAAAGAAGTTCTAATGGACCCAAAGAGACGAGAAATACGTCGGGTAAAGGGGGTAAGGAACGGAGAGAGAAGAGAGATTGTACGTTGGTTTCTCTGACAATATTGGAACATGATCTTGCTTTAAAAAAGAAAAGAGAGAGAGAGAGAGAGAGAGAGAAGAGAGAGAGAGAGAGAGAGAGGAGAGAGAGAGAGAGAGAAGAGAGAGAGAGAGAGAGAGAGGAGAGAGAGAAGAGAGAGAGAGAGAGAGAGAGAGAGAGAGAGAGAGAGAGAGAGAGAGAACTTCCTCCACATCCTCCTTCCGTCCTTTTCGTCTTTTTTTTAGGATCTTTTTGTTGATCACATGTATTGCGTCGGTGTTTATCTTATTGCATGCCGCGATGAACGAAGCCGATCACGAATGATGAATGAAATTGATGAACTTGAAACCCAAAGATCCTTAAACCAATTCCTGGCCGTCTTCCTTACACCAGACCTTGTTTCTCGTTTCCTTTAGCATAAATATAAGTATAGTATTAATATAATAATGGAGAGGTAGGGAAAGTTTTTACGGCTAGTAACCAGGGTAGAACAAGAAGTAATGGATTCAAACCGGAAAAGCGTCGATTTGAAGAAAAAAAAAGAAGGGAAGAACTGGTTCACAAATAGGGTGGTAAATGATTGGAATGGACTCAGTAGACAGGTAGTTAGTGCGGAGTCATTAGGGAGCTTTAAAAGGAGGCTAGA
Source organism: Chionoecetes opilio (assembly GCA_016584305.1). Classification (NCBI taxonomy): domain Eukaryota; kingdom Metazoa; phylum Arthropoda; class Malacostraca; order Decapoda; family Majidae; genus Chionoecetes; species Chionoecetes opilio. The sequence goes on along the minus strand of JACEEZ010000869.1, from coordinate 14,230 downwards.
TAAATTCATGGAAGGGGATGAAAGGTGGATATAGGTAGTGTTAAGTAACAGGAACTACCTAGTGTAGGTCTTACGGCCTCTTGTAGCTTCCTTATTTTCTTATGTTCTTATGTTCTTATAAGCTTTTTGTATACTGCTATGACATTCTGAGGCATCATCGCCTATTACTAGAGCAAATGAGGGTGTAAATAAAGAAACTTCTGATAGTTTCCCTAAGCTGAGTGGCGGCGTTTGTGAGAACCGTTTTGTAGGTCAGGTGAATCGGGAAAATGTCTTTCAAGTTAATTCCTTCACGCCCAGATCTTTCCTTTGCTATAAAAAATCGTCTGTTGTTAGCCATAAAATTAAGAAAAGTAACTAAATAAACCAAATTAGCTAGTAGACAGGAATACTAAACAGGTCATATCTATTAAATTATTGCTTACATTAATTAAAATCATCTAATAGTATCGAAATTACAATGGAAATTACGTTCTGGGCCTCAAGGGGTTAATTAATGGGTAAGTTTTCTTCTATAAACTTCATAGCTTAAATTCGATCTTCCTCCTGCTTACATTCATCGAATACGAATGTCCCTCAGACGATCATATTGCATAAAAATATGTACAACTTAGAAAGGAAATTGCGTGGCTCGTCCGGCAACTGAATCAAAATCTTTAAAAGGAGTCTGTATAAATTCATGGATGGGGAAGAGAGGTGGATATATGTAGAGTTAAGTAACAGGAACTACCTCGTGTAGATCTCACGGCCTCTTGTAGCTTCTTTATTTTCTTATGTTCTTATGTTCTAATGACATCCTTAAGAGGCTTCTGGGGCTGCCCAGGTGGTGCAGCTCGTCCCTGGCTTTCGCTAGGAACGGGGTGAACAATCTGGATGTGATCCGTCGACACTCCGTGTTCAGTTTAAGGAGTAGGGTGGAGCTCTCTACGAACTCCATCATCACCTCTGTCAGGCAGAGCTCGGCCTATGTATGTGGACTTATACAACAGCGGTGGTTGGGTCTGCTGTTTGTGCAGAATGTGGGGTAGCACAGGTGTCCTTGTATGCTTTTCTATGTACTTTGATACTATGTCCCCTAATGTGCCTGTACTTTGTTCTTGTTTTTTGTTTTTGCTCTAGTACTTAAGTTTACTCCTTGGCTTGTTCTTGTTGCTTTGTTTTTTGTCTGTATGCCTCCGGGCGAGAATACAATTATTATTATTATTATTATTGTTAATCAATGAGATGTATTGGGAAGAAAAACTAAGGGCAGATGAGAGGAGGGAAAAGCATATCCATCTACTATAGTTAGTCAAATCGTACTAGTGTCTTTACTGAAGTTGTGAGGAAAGGAAGGGAGAAAGAGAGGGAAGGAGATGAAGAGGGAAGGAACAGTCTATCGGTTGCCTCCTGCCAGGGTAATAATTTCGTCAAGGGGTATTAATTAAAGGGCAGGCTGTGACTTGGTGGGTTTGACAGAGACAGACGACACAATAAAAAAAGAGAGAAAAAACACGCATACGTTACAGCCTCAAATGTGTTAATGAATCATGTGGTGTGGCAGTAGAGTGTTGATTTCTCTCCATTAGTTAGGTAAGGATTGGCGCCCTCGGTATGTATGGATCATATTTATTGTCATTATCATTATCATTATTATATATCATTAGCATTAGCATTATTACATATCATTATAATTATTTGTCGCTTTTGTTACAACTATTCACTGAGGGAAATGTATGTATTTGTGGGTGTTGCTTTTTTTTTTTTTTTTTCCTATTGCTTTCCTTAACCCCTTCACGCCCAGATCTTTCCATATATATATAAAATCGCCTGTTGTTAGCCATGAAATTACGAAAAGTAGCTTAATACACCAAATTAGCTAGTGGACAAGGATACTAAATAGGTCATATCTATAAAATCTTCCTTATATTCACAAAAATCGTCTTATGGTATACCCAAAGTACAATGGAAATTACGTTCTGGGCCTCAAGGGGTTAAGAGAAAAACACGGGCTGAGTAGAAAGCCCGCCAGAGTGTTCGGTATTTATAAATGTTAACGGGGGGGGGTAGGGTATGCGCAGCGGGGTGATGGGGGCAAGGTGGGTCAGGACACGGGCGACATCGATGACCTCGCCCACCAGCCAACGCCCCTGCGCTCTGCCGCACATGTCACGCAAGTATCAATGTAAATTACAGTGTCAATTATTTACACACAGTGATGTGGAGGTGGGCGTAAGGGAGCGGCGTGAGGTGGGTTAACCCCTTCACGCCCAGATCTTTCCTTTGCTATAATAAATAATCTGTTGTCAGCCATAAAATCACAAAAAGTAACTGAATATACCAAATTAGCCAGTGGACAGTGATATTAAACAGGTCATAGCTATAAATTATTGCTTATATATTATATATTCACTAAAAATCGTCTAATGGTACCCAAATTACAATGGAAATTACGTTCTGGGCCTCAAGGGGTTAATAGCGAGTACAACGAAGAGGCTCCACGGAATACGTACAAGGCCAAGGAGACCGAATAGTAGAAAACTGTAAATCTTGGGCGGCTGTTTGGCAAAAAGAGGAACGTTTGATTCCTATCTGCCATTACTGTGTGGCTAGAGAAGCAGGTCACTTACACAAACATATGAATAAAAAAAAGATAATGTAGGGGTAGTAAAAAATAATATACTATAGTCTTTCCATTTTATCAAGTCACTTGTGGAAATGATCAACCAACCACCCTCCCAATTAGTAGAGCGGTAGTTTTATTCCCCCCTCCCCCTTGTGAGGGAGGTATTGTTCGCTCACCATAGGGGGAGAGTAGGAATGTGTGTATATATATATAAAATATATATATATATATATATAAAATATATATATATATATATATATATATATATATATATATATATATGTATATATATAATAGAGGCAATACTTTCTCCATGAGGGAAGCGAGATCTTATAATGAAGATATAAACCAGCGCGGGTAAAAACATCTTGATTGTTTTATTTGAACGTTTCGGCTATACATAAGCCATCATCAGCCTAAAATCGGATACAACATTTTTTGTTAAAAATGAAAATATACAAATTATAATGATATGCGCATTTAAAATGCCTAACCTAAAATAAAAATTTAAATTATAAAACAGTAATAAAAACACTACACCTACCAATCAACTCAACAGTGGAGTGTGTGGGATTCCCACATGGTTTAGAAGCACACAAGCGGGGTTGAGGTGCCCTGTGCGCAAAGGGATAGTTTGTGGTGGTGGGTGAGGAGGCTCTCACATATCCATCGGGTGGAGTCGTGGGAGCTTGTGTGTAAAATATTGAAGTCTTGATTCGTTATTGGGTGGCCTGAGGGTTCGGAATGTTCCCGAATGGCTGAGCATGGTGGTTTGGACACGGGTTTACCAGTCCTGTGAGGCAATCCCCGCTTGTGTGCAATCCCGCTTGTGTGCTTCTAAACCATGTGGGAATCCCACACACTGCACTGTTGAGTTGATTGGTAGGTGTAGTGTTTTTATTACTGTTTTATAATTTAAATTTTTATTTTAGGTTAGGCATTTTAAATGCGAATATCATTATAATTTGTATATTTTAATTTTAACAAAATTTTTTGTATCCGATTTTAGGCTGATGATGGCTTATGTATAGCCGAAAACGTTTATTATATATATATATATATATATATATATATATATATATATATATATATAATTTATATATATATATATATATATATATATATATATAATAATATATAATGTTAATGGGTAGAAATTAAAGCGGCTGAAGTGACTTGATACATTGGAAAGACTATAATGTAATGTAATGTAGTAAGAAAATTCAACATCAAGGTACGAGGTGCGCAGGCTATTCCGTGGTGACTATGATTGTTTCTTTTCCTTCGTGGACCTACGTATAGTTGGGCGCTGAGGACAAGAACGCCCGCCTGTCCAGCCCCCGCCTTTCTTCTTGTCTTATCAAGGCGTTGAACTCTACCATTGATACTTACTCGTCTTATAACTCAATCAAAAGGTAAAAAAAAAGTAGAATATACACTATTAACCCCTTGAGACCCAGAACGTAATTTCCATTATAATTTGGGTACCATTAGACGATTTTAATAATATAAGCAATGTTTTATAGATATGACCTGATTAATATCCTTGCCCACTAGCTAATTTGGTATATTAAGTTACTTTTCGTGATTATATGGCTAACAACAGACGATTTTATATGACCAAGGAAAGATCTGGGCGTGAAGGGGTTAATAAACACATCCATTTCACATCTACGAGATATGAACATCACTTGTCATGCTACTGTCGTGTCCTCAGCTTTCCCGAGGGTTACGCCACGACACTGATCCCTTGGCCAAGAGTCGCGTGCGTAAGAGCCAAGGACGAAGCCGAGTCGGGAGGAAGGGCGGCGCAACACTGTCACTTTGAGCAGGATGCCGAGCCGAACGAATGTTATGTGACCTTGTGTGTGCGTGCGTGCGTGCGTGCGTGCGTGCGTGCGTGCGTGCGTGCGTGCGTGCGTGCGTGCGTGCGTGCGTGCGTGCGTGAGAGAGAGAGAGGAGAGAGAGAGATGAGAGACGAGAGAGAGAGAGAGAGAGAGAGAGTGGAGAGAGAGAGGAGAGAGAGAGGAGGAGAGAGAGAGAGGATGGGAGAGAGGGAGAAGAGGGGGAGAGAGAGAGAGGAGAGAGAGAGAGAGAGAAGAGAGAGAGAGAAGAGAGAGAGGAGAGAGAGAGAGAGGAGAGAGAGAGGGAGAGGAGGAGAGAGAAGAAGAGAGAGAGAAGGAGAGAGAGAGAGAGAGAGAGAAGAGAGGAGAGAGAGGAGAGAGAGAGAGAGAGGAGAGAGAGAGAGAGAGAGAGAGAGAGAGATGATGATGATGATAGGGAGAGAGGAAAATTCATATACACTGACCATAATTCAGACTTAAATACCCATAAAGTGATTTCAGCTGCTAGTAAAATATATCGAATGGCAGTCAAATCTCATATTCCTCACATCATTATTTCTTCCTTCATACTATTTCGAAACACACATACGTACACACTACAAAAACAGAAGTGTTGCGAGATATTTGTACTTCATTTGAGAGGGAGTAATAACACCTGAAGATCAACATTTATCAGTTATATTGCATTGCACTGGCAGGCAAACGTGGTATATACACTAGGTTAGCGTCAACGAATCACCAGCAAACTGTACGTAAGTCATTCTGTTATGGCTATAAGAACATAAGAACATAAGAAAATAAGGAAGCTACAAGAGGCCGTGAGACCTACACGTGGTAGTTCCTGTTATTTAACAACTTACTAACATCCACCTTAACATCCCCAATGCCATGATATTTATTACACCCTCCCTTTAAAGCTCTCTAATGACTCTGCACTAACTACCTGTCTACTGAGTCCATTCCAATCATTTACCACCCTATTTGTGAACCAGTTTTTCCCTATTTTCCCTATACTCGACCTTTTGAAAAGCACATAGGAGGCAAAGGTAATCGTATACATGCCTGCAGAACTAAGCGTCACAGGGGCCACCACAGAGACCAGTCGATCTTACCAACACACTATAGTCTATTTTTTTTAACGAGGCAAATATTCCATGCTATCTTAAGGTCTCATGCTTAAAATGATGCTTATGTCTACCTGATAATATGGTTAACTATGATGAAATACAGCTGAAATTTAGAAGAACCGTAGTATTCCTTTCTCCTGGCATCAAATATCAGGCAGTAAGCAGCAAGGGGGAGGATTTTTGGCCTCGTTAAAAAAACAGAGTATAGTTCTGTGACGTTTTCGTACTGTGGTAGAGCGTCACGCGTCAGTCTGTGTGCCGCCAAGCCGTGATGCGATCATAAAAACGAGAAGCAATCTCTCGCATCCTTATCACATATTTTTCTGCTACTCCACCGAAGTGGTCATCAGCAGGGAATGGAGGACGTATCTGACAGTGGCAATGACGTTTAATTAAGTCAAGTATTTCGCACCCCGTTTTATGATCTCTCTCTCTCTCTCTCTCTCTCTCTCTCTCTCTCTCTCTCTCTCTCTCTCTCTCTTCTCTCTCCTCTCTCTCTCTCTCTCTCTCTCTCTCTCTCTCTCTCTCTCTCTCTCTCTTTCTCTCTTTTGGAGGGAAAAGCAAGAAGAGAATGCACGTAGCAAAAAGTTGTAGAAAGAACCAAGGTGAAGGATACTATTATTGAAATTGTCGTTCATTTATAGTGGTTACTGTCCCCCTTGTCCCCCTTGAGTAAGGAGATGGCGTGTGTGTGGTGTGTGAGGTTTTAGCATTACCCAAAGATCGGTCAGAACGAGCTTCAAGCTTTTTGCGGGAGGGTAAAACTGGCGATCGCGAGTTCAGGTCGCGTGAGCAGGACCGTGCGTGAATTACACACACACATTGGTATATTGAATAAATAACATGATCACTTTACACTCATTAACGGACATCCTGCATTAGGTGTGTGTGTGTGTGTGTGTGTGTGTGTGTGTGTGTGTGTGTGTGTGTGTGTGTGTGTGTGTGTGTGTGTGTGTGTGTGTGTGTGTGTGTGTGTGTGTGTGTGTGTGTGTGTGTGTGTGTGTGTGTGTGTGTGTGTGTGTGTGTGTGTGTGTGTGTGTGGGTGTGTGTGTGGTGTGTGTGTGTGTGGGGTGTGTGTGTGTGGTGTGTGTGTGTGGTGTGTGTGTGTGTGTGTGTGTGTGTGTGTGTGTGTGTGTGTAATTCACCCATGCATGGTCTTGTCCACGCAAGTCGGATCGAGTCAAGTCACAGTCGCCAGCTGCAGCCTCCCGGAGACATATTCTCCAAGTCTGGAACGCACCATCCTGCACGAGAAATCAGGACCGAGAAATCACAGCGCGCGCTGAGCCAGGCCAAGTAATGCCAGTTCATGACGTCATTACTTACCCTATATCTACACAGTTGTATCAAATATATGTGAATAATTCCTTAAAAAAAACTAATCACAGCAACAGTTGAGATGCGTATAACAACGTTATGGATAGTCGATGCGATGTAGCACAGTGATCGAATGTGCTTGGGATGACTGATGAGCTCTTTGTGAAAACTATTTTCAACCTTATGGCTCACAAGTGCAACTTGTGGTGCACGGTCAAAAAGATTGCTTCCAGCAGGTAACCGATGCATACTGCATTCTGTACCGCCCTGGGGAGCTCGAAAGCAATACAAATATCAATATTTCAAAAGTTATAGTCTGCTCATCTGTGGTTACAATTCTTCCCCTGAAACCCTGAAATCCCCCAGGGGGGAATTCCTTCCTGCTTGAGAACCCTTGCTCTAGCACGTTAATAGAGTTATGTCAATCTAATCGTATAAGATTACATGTTTTTTTGTGATAATTAAGACCAAGGCAATTCTTATCAGGTTACGTAAATGTCACGATCCATACATAAATGTTCATACTTTCATAAACAAAATACGAAAGGCTATTATACTTAAGAAGAACTTAAAGTATATTGATTGAATTCATGAGACTTTACCAGTTGCATACCCGCCAGGGTGACGCGGTGGTAGAATCACGGACTGGTGTTGCAGAGTCCCTGGGCCATTCGGTCAGCGGTTCGAGTCCACCAAATTCGTCCTGGTGTGGTGGCGCTTTGTATAGTCAATAACCTTGTAGTTGGTACTTGCAAAGTGTCTAGATAGGATCAAAGTATCTTATCTTATACCAGTTGCATGTTAGAGGTCCAATTTTGTGTTTTATTTTTTCTCTCGAGAAATGAGCAGATCTTCCGCAGGCAACATTGACATCACGTCCCTTGTAGGGAAGGCCAATTTCAATATAAAGTTACAAATATATTAAACTAATGTTGGCTTTAATAATGTCAACTTTACATTGACAAGGCCCATGCGTAAAAGAGAGAGAGAGAGAGAGAGAGAGAGAGAGAGAGAGAGAGAGAGAGAGAGAGAGAGAGAGAGAGAGAGAGAGAGAGAGAGAGAGAGAGAGAGAGAGAGAGAGAGAGAGACTGCGCAATGGACATTTACTCACCTCACTCATTTTATAATAATGACGCGCCGACGATAGTCCAGTGTTTTTTTAACAGTTTCCAAGGTCAGTACCCGTGTACTTAGGCGTAAGCTGTCCAACGATCCTTGAATTCAAGTTTAGGTTGCTAAGCACCTCTGTAATTGAGAAAGAAAAATATAATTTATCGGAGCATTACAAAGTAACATCTAAACTATTGTTTTGTGATTTAGTATACTTATTATTGGAGACCCAAGGAATCCAAAGACAAACAAAACCACTCGCATAAATGGTAACATATTGTTTCACGCTAAGAAAAATTATGCCGAATTGAACAGTTGGACAAAGATGAGACAAGTGGGTAGACAGGAGGTACGAAAGCACAGTCTGAAGCAGGAATATGATATGTATTCAACCGGATATAATCGACAAGTTAATGTATCAGTGTCCATTAGGAAGGAGTGACCATATTCTTATTGAGTTAGAAATAAAAGAAAAATGAGATGAATACAGATCAGAATCCCATATATTTGGAAGATACAACTTTGGAAAAGCTGACTTTGACAAATTAAGAAAATTCTTTATGGAAACAGATTGGAGTGACTTTGAAAAGGCTATAGGTGCACACTGCACAGGAGGGTGTGAGGAGTTTCTAAGAATATATAATAAGGAAGGTGTTGAGAGATATGTGCCAAAGGTTGTGAGGAAAGTGAGTAACAAGAAGGAATGGTTTAAGAGAAGTTGCGAAGAAGCAGGAGTGCATAGAGAAAAAGCTTGGAGGAGATGGTGAGGAAGATGAGGGAACAACTTTATGGGAGAAATATATACTTGAAAGAAATTATTATGTAAGAATTCGAAGAGAAAAGAAGAAAACAACATGAGAAGAATATAATAGACAAATACAAGGACGAACCTAAACTCTTCTACATATATGTGAGTGGAAAGTTAAAAGTTAAATAGGGAATAAATAGATTGAAAGTAAAGAGTTTTATATACGACGATCCAGATTCCCAGTGTATAGTAATGAATGAATGCTTTCAGACAGTTTTTACAAGAAAGAGTGATTTCAGTGAAGAGGAAGATAAACCTAGAGACACTGTGCTTGATGAAATACAAGTGGACATAGACGAAATAAGGAAATAGTTGGAAAATCAAGCTATCAAGAAAGCACCGGGTCGAGATGGAGTGTCAGGTTGGATAATTAAAGAATGTATTAAGGATAAAATTGGCAGGTAAAATATATATTATTG
>JACEEZ010000868.1:0-52197 GCA_016584305.1 Chionoecetes opilio | reverse complement strand
TAAAAATGGGTTTTTTTTTTTCTATCACAATTTGGTGAAAAACATATATAAAAAAAAGAAACAAAAATGGCTAAAAAAAACAACTTTTTTTCCGACTTAATAATGACCGTTTTTTCCCCCGGACATTCCGGCCGGGCACTCGTAGCTCCTGAATTAAAGTCCACCCTAACAATGTGCAAAACAGTGGTTTGTGCCGCCCGGGAAAATTGGTGCCATGAAAAAAAACACTTTCATCAAGTTTTTATTTGGTAATACATGCAACAACAAACACAGGGGGCCGCGGGGGGAAAACCCAGGAAAGCGCCCAGATAACCGGAGAAAAAGCTGTTAAAGTTTTTTGTACTTTCAAAATGTCATATCTTTTCAACAAAGAAGACACTGTTTTTTTTTTTCTTCATTTAGACTTAGAACTTACGTGTAGGTTAGAATACTAGAGTGGATAAGAATGGCATTTTGAAAGAAAAATAACAATAACAGCTTTTTTCTCCACTTGTCACCCCCCGCCCCCTATTAATATTCTCCCCAAAAAGTGTCATTGAAGAACCCTTTAAAAAAGTATTGACTCAAAATTGTTAGGGGTGAAAAAGGCATGTATTTTCCGCAGACCATCATAACAAAAGTCCTGAATCCTGGGAGGGTAGAAAGCGTGACGAGTTAGTCTATCAAAATGTGGCTGAACCTCAAAAAAATTGCTAACAAAGGGTTTTTTTTTAACTTGGAAGGGGCTGAAAACCTCTTTTTCGGAAAAAAAAAAAGTTTACCAGAATTAACCTTGCCAAAAGGGGTCAAGGCCCCCATCTGTAAAACCCAAAGGGGGGAAGATCTCCGACCCGCCCCCACAAAGGGTTTTTTTTCCTCCTTTCCATAATAATTAACTAGGCAAAATTATTTTACCCAAATGCATGACTATGTTCCCATTACCATCAATTTTCATCAAAATTGGTACAGTTTTTTTGTGCAAAAAATTAAAACCGAAAAATTAGAAAAAAAAAATTTTTTTTGCATGAAACCCACCAGGGCCCACCCCCCAACCAGCTTGACATTTTTTGGTGGTTTAAATTTGTAAGTAGGTAGCTATATCTTAACAATAAACTAACACCAAAAAATGTACCCCTGCTTTTGTTTCATGCTTTTTTTTATTTTTTATACAAATATAAAAAAAAAGGGTAAAAAACAGACTAAGTACCCTTTTTTAAGGCAAAATTTTCAATTAATTCCTGACTTAAAAAAAAATAGGTCCAAAATAAGTACAACTTAAATAAGGAATGGTATTGGTCGAATGCGGGGAAAGGCCTTGCTAACCACCACGAAAAGTTCATGAACGGCCAAAGAACATTTTCTTGTCAAAAAACTAGTCACAGGTAATTTCATCATCATCAAGATCTGGCTTGTGGATTTGGGTGCGTGGGGGCCTTTGAACACCCACAAGTTTGAACAGTAAATCCATGTTTCCTGCAACTGATTTTGCTGTATTTACCCCCTGAAGTACGTTACCCCTTTAATTATACCAAACAAATTTACAGGACCAGCTGGAAAGTCAGTATGTTTGGGTTTTGAAATTTTACCTCTGAAAGTTCCACCCCAATGTCGGTTTAGCGGGTTCTACCTTTCCATTCCTGTTTTGGAAGAAAACCCAAAGGTGTGGAATTTTGTAGCTGCTTTTGTTGGTGGCAATGTTTTGGGCCCTAAACAACTTTGAGTTTTTAAACCCTTTTCTTAAAGCGCCTCAGTGGGAGAGATTGATTTTTTCCCCCATCTTACCATTGTACAGGCACACTAAAGCCTTCTCCCCCTTCAAAACCTCTTCTAATGCATCCTTCCAAACATTTCTCCCATTTGAAAAAGTTTCTTTTGTTCATCACCTTTCGAAGGGACGCTGCTTCCCCAATTTCCATGAAAAATGGATGTAAAAATCAAACCCCCAGTATGCATGGATGAAAAGAATTTTGAACAAACCACATCTCCCAAAGATTTCCTCATCTCTTTGATGTTCAATTTTCACATTTTTTGCACTACCCTTTGGTTGTGGCGTGAAGTAATATTGTAACCGTATCTCTTTTGGGCATGATAACATAGAGGCCAATGGGTCAGTGTCATCTGCTATAAAAGGTTTTTCCCCTGTCTGTCCCAGTTCTAGAGCAGTCTTCAAAATCAATACGTAGCGTCCCCAGATGAGGACTTTTTACAACCTGCTTCCTCCAAACTTTTCCCCAGAAAGTTGAGAAAAATTGTTTGTTTTTTGTTTATGGGAAAAACCACCTTTTTTTTTTTTTAACCCCATTTTGGGGTCAGTAACACCTTAACACCAACAGGCCCCCGCTCGGCGCGGTGAGTCGCGTCTTTAAGGGATGGCCCTTTTCATATCACCAAAGACAATGCAGTTTTTCCTATTAGTTGGACATATTGGGTATGGGGACAGATCTCATCAAATGTGAAACCTTTTTGCCATGGGAGGCGTTGAAGTGGCTCCACCATCTAAGAGAACGGGGGATCTGAAACTGTGGCCCGATTGTACGGGGGAAGTCATTCCATATTGCGTCTCCCAAAAGCCGGTTTTTTTCCCCTGCGGCAGCCGAAAGAATTAAAAAGTGCAGGTGGGAAACCCACAAAGTCATATGGAAATTTCTTGCTGCGTGATTTTAGGGTTTATTTGGGAGATGCACACACAGTCTCTGGAATAGGAGTGTGGATCATCTCAACTGTTTATCTTTTTCTGAGCGAAACTTTTTACCCCAAATGTAAATTTCCTGATCCTTTTTTTAAAAGTGTACTCGTGGACTTTTTCCAACCATTGAAGCTATGTGTCTCTCCTATGGAGTTTGCTTTGTCCACATTCCCTTTTTTTTCCCAGTTTTCCACTTGAAATGTGTAAAGGACGGATCTTCCTGAAAGGGTCATATGTCTGGAGAAACGCAAAAGAGCTTCCATGTATCCCCCACTCTGTCTTTTCTTGCGAAGTAGCTCCGTGCTGGCACTAGTTTTCCATAACGAAAGCCTGCTAGTTTTGCATTGTAAACTTGATTTCAGCACACGCTGGCAGTGATAGCGCCAAACTAAAACGTTGAAAATTTTGTCCATTCCTCTGCCATGAGTAAGACCTCCCCCCTCTTCATGCTTCTCTTGCACCTGCTCAATAACCCCATCCGTCGAAACCACCCAGTAGCGATCCCCTCCGTTAACACATGGGAAACCTTCAGAAAATTTTTGGTACATTCAGGAGGTTTTCGGCAGCCCCCCCATTTGGGTAAATGGGGGTTTTTTTTGTGTTTTTGGTGGGTTTTGGTTTTTTTTTGGGGGTTGCTTGTTGTTTTTTTGTTTTTTTTTGCTTTTTGGTTTTTTTTTGTTTTTGGTGTGCTTTTTTTTTTTTTTGGGGCTTGTGGAAATTTTGTTGTTGGCCCTTTTTGAGCTTTTCGGGTTTTTTTGGGAAATTTTTTTTGCGGTTTTTTTGGGTTTTTTCGGAATTGTGGCCCCGGTTTTAAAAATGCTTGGAAATTGGTGGAAAATGGTTTAATTCTTTGGTTTTTTTTGCTTTCTTTTTTTTGCCCTTTTTTTGTTTTTTTTGACCCTGTCTCAAAATTGACCAATTGACCCCCAAGCAAAACTCATCTGTGTATTTTTGGAGCCCACCAAGTCGCAAGACAAATGATTTCAGGGGACTGGAACTAGGCTGTGACTCGGGGGATCATCAAAAGGCTTTGTACCAAAAATGGCGATCGAATGTTAAAATTTTTGGTGTTATTGTTTTTCCGGCTAAAAATCACTAAATTAAATAAAAAGTTTGAGTACACGCAGGTTGGGTTACCAGGGTCCCATTTTTTTCGATCATTGGAAAAAAAAATATGGCTATTTCCCAGGATATGTTCCCTTTTTGCATGACTGCTAAGGGCCTGACCATGCGGGGGGGATGGATGTAAAATTAGTGAAACCTCCCAAAGGATGTCAAATTTGCAGTGGAAACGACAACTTTCTTTGGGCCCGGAGCTCTTTATATGTCATGGTGTTTGTTGGTGTGCTGGAATCTAGTAGTTTTGTTGACCTTCAACCCTTATTAATCTTTGAAAGGACCTGAATCCTTTGGGAATGGTTTTAAAAAATTAAGGGAAAAACAGAGAGGGGGATAAAGGAAATAAAGCTGGGATGAGTGCTTGCCAAATGATGGCCGGCCGATTGACCCTTATTATCGGTTTTAATTTTTTTGCACAAAAACAATAATGCTTACCAATTTGATGAAGGAAATTGTATGGTAAGGGGCAGTACATAGTCAGCATTTGGTGTAAAAAAAAATTATTGACCTAGCTTAGATTATTATAGGATAAGATGCAGTGAAAAAAAAAACCGTTTGTGGCGTGCGGGTCGGAGATCTTCCCTCGTTGGATTTTACAGATCGGCGGCCGTTGAGCCCCGTTTCGGCACGGTCCAATTTCTGGTAACTTTTTTTTTATCCCGAAAGAGAGAGTGTATTCATGCCCAATATCCAAGTTTTAAAAACCTTGTTAGCAATTTGATTTTGACGGATTCTGCAAAAAATCAGCTAGATTGAACGGACTCGTACCCAAGATGACACGTTTCACCTGTCATGCCTGTAAGAGGCACCGCCTGGTTGTATTCCTCTCATGCTAGTGGGACCATCACACACAGGCAGCTGACACAATAAGTGCGCGCATTTTTTTTTAACATGATATTGTGAGTAACATCGACTTCACCCAGTGTAGAAATACCGGACCTGGTGTGGTTTAAGGATCAGGGCTTGGGTGATATGAGACTGCAAAACTATAACGGCTTACTATGACTGGTGTATTCTAAGCACAGAGGGACATAATGGCCTGCTATGGGGTAGTAGCCATTCAGTAGCAGTGCGCTTCGGTCAATACTCATCTATATAACGTGATTTGTAACCTCATTGAGAGCCTAGTGTTTACCATAATACCTATTGTAACTGTAGCATAGGCTTTGGGGAATACACAATTTTGCCCGTGGTGGAGTGTGCGTCTACTCAGTGTGTGGCGGGGTGGCGCGTAACCCGGTGTTCCCTCTCTTTAGCTCCTCATGATATTACATAGCAAAGGCAAATAATACTGAAAACACGTGTGCTTCATTCACAGAAGAACAAATAAATTAAAGCATTTTAAAAGTATAATATAAGATTGAAAGAAGTACCTTAAAAATATAACACACACAATGGTGTCGAAACGCAGAATAAGACACAAGCTTGAACAGTTTGTATTCTGTAGAAAAAACACACATAAAAATGCTCATATTGTATGTATTCATTATATATATTAAATATAACGGATATTGCAGTAGTCCAAGTGGTCGTTATAGACAGGGCTCTCGCCTACTCATGCCGCTGGCACACCTGAATCCAGAAAATATGATGTATTCCTTCACTGCGACATCTACAGCCAAGCCGTAGCAGGCTGCGGCCCTCCTAAAGGCCCGTCCACCTAGGCTGTTCCGAGCGACAGCGTAATGCGCATTACGCTGCTGGTTAATCGATTTCCCCCCCCGTGTTGGTTGATGCTAGAGAGTAAAGGCCGGGGGGGTTCACATGCATTCACATCAAGGTGGGTGTTCACATTCACAATCACATTGCACAAGGCACGTTTGCCCTGGCAATGGAGCAGTCATCGCCTGTGTAGCAGTCCATCCCCTGCACTTGACTGCTGAAGGGGAGAGCAAGTGTAGCAGGACTATGAGTATGTGAAAAATTGAATGATGACACATATTTCATTTACCGTCACATGAACACTATGCTATAGTCGCCACTGCACTAATGTTGCAGGGGTGGCATATATTACAAGTTTTAGCATCACTACAGACTTGTATGCCGCACTGAAGAGACGTGCAAAGTATGTAGTTTACATTATCTACGATAACACTCATAACATGTCTCCCAGCGACACATATTACAATTAAGTCTGTATAGTGGTTGGACCGAATATTCGCATTCGCCAATGCGAATAATTCGAATGTTTTTTCAATAGTTCGCATCTGCGCATTCGCACTCTTGCCTACTCGTAGTATTTGCAGTATGCGAATTTTTTGCCCAAATCAATTAAAACTTATACTAAAATAAGAAAACAAATACACTAGTGCAACAATAATATTACACAAGCAAAATATACATCAATTTAATAGTTTAGCGCCAGCCGTTAGTTAAAGTAAAGGGTAGTACGCGATCAGTGGTAGCCTATGGCCATAGTGCCTCGAGACCATACCTCGCATCCTGCTACCTCCAACAGAGTGGCAGCCGTTAATCTCAAGGTCACACTGTTACAGAGCTCACTCATTGCCTCGTGCCGCCATACTCCTAGAAAGCATATACGCGATCTTCTGTCACCAATGAGTACACTAACTTTCTTTGAAAGAGAACAGTTATTTGCAGCATGCCTACTCTGCTTAATGGCGTCTCTAGTCACATCAGTGTGGTTTGGTATTACGTATATCAGAGAGTATCTCTAATTACATTGCAAAGTGTCAAACTTTGCAATTGATTATTATTCGTGTTCCACAGAATTATCATGTAAGTATTCCGTGTAGAATAGGGTCCATAGAACATTGACATGGAATTATTTAAACTGTTCACACATTTTATGGCTGAACTCTTCAATAAATACAAAATTATGTCAGTTACCTGTAGGGGCTTTGGGGTGCCAATTCGGGCTCATGCTCCTTTCCTATGATATCCAAAAACTAGCTGTATTACTTGAGAATATATGTAATATTGCAATTCGCATCGCTTTCGCGATATTAAAACCAAAATTCGCATTCGCGAATACGGAAAATAGACATTCGGTTCATCACTAGTCTGTTAGTGATGCTAAAATTCGAAATAGGATGGCGCATGGTGACATTAATGCATGCGCGATATTAGTGTGTCTGACGGTACATTATTCACAAGATGTTGTGTGTTCGGAGCAATGTAGGTGAATATGGTAATTCGTTCGTGAAGATTACTTTAGTCTTATGGTCTTGTTAAGCATCCCCATGGTGTTTCATGTCTCTGATCAGCCGCGCACGGAGAGAAGCTCACTGGTCGTCTTCCCCGCTGACATGTAGTGCTAACCTGGGCCTACAATGCTGGGGGCAAATCTAGTCGCGGGGAGATTTCTACAACTTAACACTTCAGGCCAGAACGTCATTTCTATTGTTAACTTTGATTGGTACCATAGACGTTTTTAGTGCATATAAACACTATTTATAGTATAAGAGCTGTTTAGTTCCTTGTCCACTAACTCATTTGGTATATTCAGTTATTGTCCTGATTTCATGACTAACAACAGAACGATTTGTTTTAAACAAAGGAAAGTCTGGGCTGTGATGGGCAGTGTGTCATACCGTTGGAAGACTATTATTAGAAACTATTAGATCGTTCCTATCTCGGAAACAGCCGACGCCACGGACGACTCCGTGACGAACTACACATTTCACGGAAATAAGAGAAAGACCAATCTTGGAGTGGGCAAGAGATGACTGTAGCATCTGTATGTGATAGTTTAGGGACAAATAAGTGCTGTATACAGCGGAATATAGCTGTATGATTTTAGATAGTAATAGTATAATATAGTGATAGATGAGAGGAGCACAAAAAAAATAAAGATGAGTGGAGAAAAATAAAGTGTTTGAGTAGAGTAGGGTCAGGAGAAATACAATAGGTTTTTTATCTCTATATATACAATGACACGTGAATGCCACTAGGTACATGCGTGTTATTTCAGATTTTTTTACGTATGATTAGATAGTATAAGTTCAGTTATGAGTTGTTGCTGAGGATGGGAGTTGATGACGGAAAATGTGATAAAACACAATTTAATAGACTGCGTGTGCTTGTTTCACTATGAAAACGCGGGATAATATTATATGTTAATTGTTCATGATTTAGGAAGGTGACAAGTAAAGTTTTCCACTGGTTTATTTATGGGTTATCAAGAGAAATGTGAAGAAGGAAGGTTATTATCGATCGCCAGCAGTAGAAAGTCAGAGTAGCTAAGATAGAATAATAACGATCTTAGCTACTCTGTAGGAAGATGCTCGTAGCCGAAACGCCGTGTGACAACTACGCGCACTTTTGCCACATTACGGCATCTTTTGGTAGCAAAAATACAAAAGAGCCGGAAAGACGTATCGCTCGTGTGTACACGGCCTTTACACATCATAACATCAAGCTGTTTTAAGCGTCTGTGAGGCAATCAGTCACTCTACATCGTAGGTTGATTCAGATAAATATTAGACGCAATGCGAATAAAGACTGGTGCAAGGTAACACCTTAAAAATTCTAGAAAGACAAGAGGCGAACTCCTCAAAAGAGAAGAAGTCTCTCTCCCCCAAGAAACAACGCCTTCAGATCTAAAAAAGGCCCTGAAGAGTAAGTCACTTAGGTGTTCATGTAGCAACTTCAGGTTCTCTGGAACGACCTTAATTTATCGTCAATTTACAATACATATCTGTAGAATGATGAGCATGTTGTATCACCTTTCGCCATGTCCGTTCATACTACAACTATTGTAACACTGATTGAACAGCATCATTTGCATACACCATTTATTACCATTTACCTTCACTGTATAATAAATTCACATGGTACTCTGAAGTGAAGAATATTAGGAAAGTACAATGTTTAACTCGGTTTACTGTAATGATACATTTATCTGATGATGATCATTAATCTGGCCCCAAGCTTCCACTTTTTAAAAAAAAACCGAAAATGTGCATGATTGCGATTGTTTTAACATTTTGTTTATTTCATGTAGGGTAGGCGTGGGGCATATTGGCATTGTACGTAGCGGACACGTTAAAGGCACTTTTCATCGGTTTATGTAAAGATATTTGAGCCAAACTAGGAGTGTTTGGATTTGGACGACTTGTGCACCACTGCACGCGCACCGCGCTACTTAAACCTTTAGTCTATCCGGAGCCGTCGGTAGGAGAGCACGCTCGGCTCGCGTATTCAGCCCTTGCTATGCAGTACCCCCAGGGTGGCGCGGTTTGTGCGCCGGTTGGTAGTTACTGACTAGAGTTTGCAGCAGTCCCTGCGCATTCGCGTCAGAGGTTCGAGTCCACCAAGTTCGGTCACTGCGTGTGGCTCTTTGCCAGTAGTCAATAAACCTTGTAGTTTGGGCAGTTAGGGTACTTGCAGAAGTGTCTACGATCGGATCAAAGTATCTCATCTTTTATCGCTATAATTCCCACACGTCGGAAGTTTTGCTGCTGGATGGTGGTTCAAGAGTTTCTGACAGCACCTCTGCCTCTTTGTTAAGAGTCGCTTCACAGACCCCAATAGGTCGAACCCTGAAGGTGGGTCGAGTAGGCCTATTACATACAGCAGCAGATATGTCCTTTCGGTAATCTTCAAGTTTGCGTACATGATCGAAATGCATTTGCCAGTTGGGGGGACTATAGCGTTATCATGGTGAGCTAAGTTTTGTAATGAAGTTTTTCAAGCTCTTTGTAGAGATTGGTCTATATTATGGAGAATTTGTTTTATTTACTTCGTTCTGATATTTGAGCCTCTCATATAAGTTCAATGGAGTAAACTAGCTGTAATATGATGGAAGATTAGGAAATGAAGGAGCTCTAAACTGTGTCCTACTGCAGCAGCGACTGTTTATTACGACTCCACCGACTTTCCACCGCGACTTTCACTCACAAGAAAGAAACTATAACCCAGCTGTCTTAAGATCTGCGGACCGTGCTCGCGCACGTCGCTAGATCTTAAACTCAGAGCAGGAAAAATTTATGCGGGGCGGGCGGGGCAGGCTCTAAAGAGGTGCCTTTCGTTACAGAAAAGCCACTTAAACGGTCGGATTCAGAGAAATTTCACTAAGTGACGGCAAGTTGTAGAGGGCCACACGCTATATCGGGAGAGCAGTCTGATGGGCTCCTCAAATTTTCATTCAGACCGACCAACTAAGTCCGCCAGATGCTACGAAGCTCACCTGGAAACACTATAACTGTCAGCTTCAAACTCACAGAAAAGCAATCTTAAGTCTCGAGAAGGGTGATTCGAAAAAATTGTCATCTGCTCACAAAGTTGTAAGAGCGCTAAACAACTCTATCGGGATTTGTGGCGCTTAAGTTTGCATATTCAGACTCTTTTACATTAAGTCCGCAGACCCGCCGGACAACGATCAACCTGCTCGTACAAACAATACGCCCCTCGTTTGTGGCTCGGGTAAAAACTCTGATTCCTTGGACTACGGCTTTTCGCGGCGCGTATTATCTACCCACACGTAAGGTGGTTTCAGGGCTGGATCACTCGTTAAGGTTCTTAAGGCAGGCATCTCAAAACTGCGCGCGGCGCCACTCTGTGCGCCGTGTGGAAATACCATACGCGTGGGGGCCCTGTCGCCCGCGTTATCATTTGTTCATAGAATATCGGTATTTTGTTTGCCCTCGAGATCGAGCTTTTTGTTTTTATATTGAAGATGTGTGTACAAATCGTAATACAATGAACATGGTAATATGTAACTAAGACCAAGGAGATGACAAGGCCTTGTCTTAAATAATATCTATAAGTACTTTTCGGGGTTAAGTATAGAAAATCAGAGAATAAATAAATAAGTTATTCATGCCTTAAAGAATAAGATACTTCCCGACTTCCACCAACAATAGCTAGTTGAACGAGTTACTGCTTACACCCTGTACTGTACCAGTCTGAGACCTGCTAGCCTGCTGGTGTTACTGAGTTAACCAACCTACTAGTTGTATCACGCGTTCATGTGAATTGTTTTTAGCGACATATAAAAGGAAAATGAATGATGAATAAAAACTGATGCATACGTATATCAGTAGGCTTTATGCAAGTTGACTGTTTGACCGAGCGGGCAAAGAGAAGTGACAGATGAAAATGAGTTTTGTCATCCAGGTCTGAGCGTGGTCCAAAACGACGACACGTGCCAGCAAAAGTAACCGCAGTAAGTCATCTGCCCTGTATAACGACAGTTATCTTGACTTGGGTTCACTTGCTGTGGATGATGAAAATGGTCCAGTAGCCAAAAATGTGTTGTTTGCGGCATTGAGGCATTGGGCAAATGAATCTATGACCCCTATGAAAATGAAGAGACATTTAACAACAAAACATAGTCACCTCTCTCAGAAAGCCTATAAATTACTTTAAAAGACTCTTGAAAGAAACAAACAACAAAGGCTTGGGTTTGAGAAAAAGGTGAAGGTGGCAGAAAAGGCACGAAAGCAGGCTATTTAGTGCAGAGCATACAGCAAAACAAATGAAACCCCATTCAATTGCAGTCATACTTCTTCCAGCTTGCTGTGCTGTGGTGAAAACATTGTTTGGGATGAGGCTGAAAAGGAAGTTAAAAAATTCCCTCACAGACGACACGATTGGTAGACGAATCAAGGACATGTCGTCTGATATTGAAAACTGTGTGTGTGACTCGTGAAAGGTAAAATGTATGCTTTACAAGCGGATGAATCAACATACATTGGAGGAAAACCTCAGTTACTAGTGTTCATCCGTTATGTTGCTGATAACAAAATAACTGAACATTTATAATGCTGCGAAGAACTGGTGCAAACCACAGGACAGGAGATATTTTCTACAGTGACAGACTACTTGAAAGAAAAGGACTTGTCATGGAAATTATGTGTAGGAATTTGCACAGATGGCTGTCCATCCATGGTGGGATCGGTAAAAGGTTTCGTGTCCTTAGTCAAGAAGGAGAACCCAGATTTGATTACTACCTATTGTTTCTTGCACCGTGAAGCTCTTGTTACTAAAACACTCGGACAAGAATTAAAGTTTGTTCTTGATGATGTTGTGAAAATGGTAAACTTTCTTAAAAGCAGACCAAAGCAGTCAAGACTATTTTCCATGCTTTGTGAAGAAATGGGATCTCCTCACGAAGGTCTTCTCCTCCACACAGAAGTCCGGTGGTTATCAAGAGGCAAATAGTGTTATCTCGGGTGCATGAACTGAGAGAGGAAAGGCTCCTTTTCTTTACCCTTGAGGAGAAAACTGAATTCTGCGAATTACTTGCTGATGAAATTTGGAGTGCAAAATTATGCTACTTGGCAGACATATTTGAACATCTGAACAAGGTTAATGCAAGTAAGTATGCAAGGAAGAAATTAAAATATGGTAACATCTTCTGACAAAATGAAAGCCTTGGTAGAAAAAATTTGGCTCTGGAATGAAAGGGTGAGTGAAGGCAAGATTGACATGTTTCAAAAGACTGCTGAAGCTAAATATACAGACATTGTTCCACTCATTAAGCAGCACCTTGAAAGCCTAGGAAGGAACATAGAAAAATATTTCCCAAATATATCTGTTGAAAGTTATGACTGGCTGAGAAATCCATTCGTTCACGATCCCTTGAGCAAGCCACAACTTAGCATCCTTGAAGAAGAGGAACTAATTAACATCCGTAATGACCGCCACACTAAAACTGCAATATCTGGATATGACATTAGAAAGCTTCTGGATTCAAATGGAAAACGAACACCCATATAATCCAAAAGGGCCCAGAAAATACTCCTGCAATTTTCAACCTCATATCTGTGTGAACTGGGATTCTCAGCCCTCACAAAAATAAATACTAAGAAAAGGAATAAATTGCTGGCTGTTGAAGAGGAAATGAGAGTGTGTCTGTCAACTATCCCTCCTAACATAGAGCGGATATGCAACTCCAGGCAGGCACACGTGTCCCACTGATCAGGTATGTTATTGTTGTAACATAGTAGTTTATTTACACATTATATCCTTATGTCCATTCCTGTATATATATATATATATATATATATATATATTATATATATATATATATATATATATATTATATATATATATATATATATATATATATATAATATATATATATATATATATATATATATAATATATATATATATATATATATATATATATATATATATATATAATATATATATATATATAATATATATATTATATATATATATATATATATATAATATATATATATATATATATATATATATATATATATATATATATATAATATATATATATATATATATATATATATATATATATATATATATATATATTATATATATATATTATATATATATATATATATATATATATATATATATAATAATATTATATAGCTGCTGCGCCGCCGAAGTCCAAGATATAATCTAGTGCGCCGCCGTCCAGTGAAGTTTGAGAACCTCTGATATAGATACATCACCATCTGCTGCGTCGCCTTTAGGAAGACCTGTATGTGGTGCTCAAGAGGTCCTAAGATCCAGTTGCCGGTGTCTCGTAATGCCCCGGGGTTCCGGGGGGAAAGCCCAGGGGAAGCCTCCTGAAGGAGGTATCTAGTAGGGCGTTGTAGCAGCGTAGAGTTTACCTCCGCCCCAGGCCCGCCGCTAGTGTCCGGCCCCAGCGCCCAGTGGTACCCCAAGGGCCCTGAAGATAGGCCACAGGGGTAGGTAGTGTGGAGGGACGTCATGGTCTCGTAGAGGTGCACTTCCCTACCCCCTGGGGCAAAGTAGGGCGCCCCTTGGTTGCCCCACGGCGGATCCGGGAAGCCATGTGGTCCCAGGGGAATCACTACCGGGGCGGGCAGTGTTGCAGGGGACATCTTGGTCTCGTAGAGTTTGCACTTCCCGCCCCTGGGGTTTATGCGGGGTATTCCTTAGTCGTCCCGTTGACGCCCCGTGGGTCCCTGGGTCCCAGGAGGAGGGCCACAGGGGCAACGCCGAGCGCCGCTATTTGCCCCGCCGTGGCCCTTCATCTCAGGGGCCCAGGAGGAACACATTGGCAAAGCCACCAGGGCAGGTGCCTGGCAGGACGTCGGGTCATCGTAGAGTAGAGTAGCACCTGCCCCAGGGGCAAGCGGAGTGACGGGCGTTGGCTTAGGGCGTGGCGTGTGTGGAGCGGCAAAGTGGAACTCAGCCACGTACTTGAGCGCGTGGTACCTGGAAGGAATACCACCTAACTCGCTCCCTGCACTAAGACAAATACACTAGTCTCGTGATCACTGCGACACAGTCACACGTGTGCCCACACTGGAGGATATATATACTCTGATCCTCTCTCCCCTGTCTTCAGGAAGAAGACGAGTGGGGCACGTGCCAAAGGTTAGTGCTGACATAGGTGTGAAGTGAGGGCTGAAGATTCAGCACTCTTCCTCCTTCTCCTCGCCTCCTCACTTTCTCACTCTCCCTCACCTTCTATCACGCTCCCTCACTTTTCTCTCTCTCTCTCTCTCTCCTTCTCCTCCTCTCATCTTCTCTCACTCTCTCCGCGTGGGCGCTGAGCTACCTCTGTCAGCGTTAGTTCCCCCTCGTGGTAGATAAAAGACTCGCTGGAGTAAGCATAACACATTGCCTCTCTCTCTTCTATCTACCACCATCATCAGTACTCTGCCTCTTCCTTCATTCTCTTTCTCCTTCTCTTTCTCCATTTATCCTTCTTCCCTTCTATTCCTCATTCTTTCAACTCTCCAGCCCTCACAGTCGCCAGTATCAAATCTCTGCTCTTATGAAGGTCCATTTGTCACATAGCATTTGATATAATTTGCATTTTTGGGACAACAATTGTTTGGTTTACCGTAACACAGGAGATGCCATGTAAGGAAGGGCCAATAGTATAGACTTCTTACTTTATGTTGTTATGTAATTCAATATACAGGGAGAGAGGATGAGGACTATGAAAAAAGTACAACTGGTAAAAGTTTAATTGTTCATTAAATTATTGAAATATACAATATATACAGTGAACATAATACATAGCAGGACTGAAGTCGGAGCCGGATATTTTAGGTATTCTCTACAGACCTGGTGTACACCATGGGCCATACATAATCATATTACCATACATAACTATACATACACCTTACAACCATTCAGCATAGACAACCATACACAGTCCGCCATATACTACCACAACCATACCCCAAACACAAGCATACAGACTCCAACAAACACAACCACAACCATTCAGCATACACAATCATCCAGATACCACCATATTCTATCACACGTCCATACAAATTGGTTTTCCAGGATCACCGCTGAAGAACTCAGGAGTTTTTTAGGCTGTGGCATATCCGGAAACACTCACCAATGCACAATCCAACTTTACACTCGTTGCACATGACGTTCACGCGAGTTGTTTTATTTGTGCCTCGTGTTGTGTTAAGGCACACACGGCAGTTCACGCGTCTTCTACGCCCATTACCCATTTCTGTATGCACTAGGTAATGCCGGCTGCTGCCGCCGTCGATGCGATCTGGCATCGGGGTAAGGCGGTGACCTCTTGTTACTTGTGGGTTCCCGAATTCTTCTAGGAGCTGGAAGCAGACGTTGTAAATGAACTCACGGAGTTTCAGCTTTTTGGTGGGGAGCATGTCATGTCTCACAAGCCAGATATTGTACGCATTGAGCATTGTGATGTCTAACAAGTGGTAGAAGAATTTATGGTGCCACTTGACAGACTTATTCACACACTCAACGCCACTTATCTGAGAGTCTGACTTGTTCACTAGGCGCATATTTTGCGTGTAATCAATCACGATATCAGGCTTCTGGATGTTTTTTTTTGGTGCGGTGGTGGATTTTGCCCCAGTCAGTTATCTCACCGTATGGATGGTGAATAGTAAGTGGACTGGACGCCTATCATTCCACTTTACAGCTAACAATTACCCGACTTTTTTTTTTGGATATAGAGTTGCTTCCGCTTTTTCCGTCGCTTCTTGCTCCTCTCCTGGCGGGCGTCAGTTGCGTTTTCTTCGTTACTTGAACTCGGGTTATCAAGGGGTGTCATTTTGTCAACGAATTTTGGCATGTATCTCCTGGTCTTCTTTTACAGTTCCACATGACCCTGTTTTATTATCATGGAGAAACTGACAAAGAGCAGGGCTTGTGTACCAGTTGTCAGTGAAGAAAATGTGACCCCTGCCCAAGTAAGGTGCCATCATCTTGACAATGGCACCAGACATCCCCATAGGGTCTGTCTTACTGACCTTTGGTATGTCACGATCTGTTCCTGTGTACACAATCAAATCAAGTACAACCCCTGTCTCACAGTCGCATAGCACAAATATTTTTATCCCAAAGCGGTGGCGCTTTGTGGGGATATATTGTTTAAATACTAAGCGACCCTTGTATAACAGGAGTGACTCATCGATAACAACCTTCGGGAAAGGGGATAAAAATTCTTTTCGTATCGTGAGAGGAACGTTGAAAATATTTCTCTCAGCTTCCAGATACGGTCGTGACGGTCAGGAGTTTCATTGTCTGAAAAATGCAGAAACGTTAAGATCAGTAAAACCGATCACGAGTCATATATTTGCCAAATATGGGTGTGGGGAAAAGGGGTTCATTACGCCAGTAATGCTCAATGACATGCTTCTTGCAAAGCGCCATCATAAACAGCATAGTAACAAACACAACTAGCTCATTGGGCGCAGTATCCACCCACTGACATAGCCTGGATTTAGGGGAGATTATGTCCATGTTCTGAGACACATAGCGGTAATATTTGTTGGTGTTCTCAGCGACGAATGACAGGACATCGTCATCTAAGAACGCACGGAAAAAGTCACTCTCCCTTGCTTCGTCTGAGCAAGGCCAGTCTTTCGTAGTACCACTCCTAACACGTCCAAACTAGTGCAGATGTGGGACAAAATCGGACCCCTCCGACCAGTCAAATGAGAAGACTGAGTTTTCTTGCAAGGGTTCTTGATCATCCTCGCCCTCATCCAGGTCAGTGTCCGTGTCCCTGTGTAATAGTTCCTCCTCGTCGTCATTGCTTGAAGACTCCATACCCATGTCACTGCCTGACCACCCGTAGGCCCTGCCGTCGATTCCACACCCGCTCACACTGTCACCGTCGCTATCCTCAGGAAATAACATTGGTATCACTGATGAGTCGCTAAGGGTCGTAGAACACAAAGCCGCCAAAATTAACAGTAAGATAAAGAAATACACGCAAAAATGGTTTGAGCCCAAATCAAAGCACCGTACAGTACAAAATAAGATTGTGATCGGAGGAACCCAACGGAGAGAATAGTTTTACAAAATAAGCCGAAGGGTTAGAAGTAGTTATATAGAACATACACAAACTTAAAAAAAATGACAAGAAATACGAATGCTGTACATATTTTCATAAATAAATCATAAATAATTATAATTGATACAAAATAGGTTCCCAATGGCAGGTAAGTCTAGCCTTCAAGCCTATTGTGCAACCAAAGATATACTTAAGCGAACAATTTTATGAATTCTTGTAGGTCATTGCCATTTTGATCTCGGTCAGCTTTACCATGAGGGATTTGGATTTTGATGTGCCGCTTTTGTCATACTTAATGCCTAAAATGCATGATGTCACAAAATGGAGGAAATGTTCACAATTTTTGGGGTGTTCAATATTGAACACATACAGTCCTGCTACAAGTGCAACTAAAGCCATGCCAATGCATACTGTTTCTGCAACAGGCTTCCCATCAATCAAGACACAAAATTGTTCTGACAAACTTATGTCACCTACATGCTGGATGCCGACGCTTGACTGTCCAGTTCGGAGTTCTTCTTCTGATACCTAAAGAAAAAAAAAATATGAAAATTAATGATGTTTTGAGATTTTAATAAGTGTCATTAATAAAAAATACTGTAAGACATAATTTAAAGAAATTTAAGTAGATTTAGGCTACTCCACTAAACTTCCTGATTAATTTTGGAGATATTTCATCAAAAAAATGAGGGTTTGACAATGGCATAAGTAATTTTAATAGTTATATAAATTTTACGTATCAACAATATAATGAACAAAAAACATATGTGATACATATTACATTCTTAGCTTTACATCTCTCTCTCTCTCTCTCTCTCTCTCTCTCTCGTCTCTCTCTCTCTCTTCTCCCCTCTCTCTCTCTCTCCTCTCTCTCTCTCTCTCTCTCTTCAACACACACACATAATATATATATATATATATATATATTATATAATATATATATATATATATATATATATATTATATATATATATATTATATATATAATATATATATATATATTATATATATATATATATATATATATATATATATATATATATATATATATATATATATATATATATATTTATAAATTATCAATACAAAATGAAAATCTTTATATTTTAACCTGGGGAAAGACATAATTTGTCCTTTCTCCAAGCAGGTGAAGCAATCCCAAAGTGGGCTAAACAAGCATCTGGTGATAAAAGGAATAGAAAGGATGCTTATAATTAAAAATCTAACACAAATTAAAGTGGAAAAGAAGTAGAAACATAAATAATAAGTACTCTTCCTAATTTCCATTCAAATTTGTCCCATTGCATTAAAATTTCCATTAAATCAGATGAAAAGGGTTTTTAAAATCTTTTTTATCCTTTTTGAATTTAAAATCCCATAATTTAAATACCGGGGGTTGGGTATTTGTGGTTATTTCCCCCCCAAAGGGGGAAAAAATAGTGAAAAATTGGGCACTTAGGGGGGAAAAAATTTTCCCTTAGGTAAAGTTTTTATTTTCCTAAATTTTTTGGTAATCCAAACATTGGGGTTCTTAGGGAATTTTCGGGGGGGGAAAAATTTTTAATTGGGCTAAAATTTTCCATTAAAATTCAGAATAAAACCCTCAAATCTTTTCCCTAAATTGAAGCAAAGGGGCTTTTTTGGCCCGTTGTTGACCGATTATAA
This sequence comes from Chionoecetes opilio, assembly GCA_016584305.1. Classification (NCBI taxonomy): domain Eukaryota; kingdom Metazoa; phylum Arthropoda; class Malacostraca; order Decapoda; family Majidae; genus Chionoecetes; species Chionoecetes opilio. Next base: position 33,512 of record JACEEZ010000868.1, on the reverse strand, counting down.
TAAAAGGAAAAAAATTTAAAAAAAAAAGGAAATTTTTCCTTTCCGGTTTTTTTTAAAAATAAAAATTTAGAAAAAAAAAATCCCAATTGCTTTAGGAACCTTTAATTAACGAATTTGTGCAAGGGGTGGTCTTTATTCTCCGGGTTTTTTAAACTGAAAAAGCAATAAGCCCAAAAATTTTTTCCCAAAGGTTTAAAGCGAAAGTTTTTTTGGGTCCCCCAGTTTTCCCGCCTTTAAAACCAAAAAACCGATCCCCCCCCGGATTTTTGGAAAAAAAATTTAAAAAAAAAACCCCATTGGTCGAGCTTTAAAGAAAAAAAAAACAAACCCTTTCTCACGCCCCCCCCAAACCCCCTTCCCGCGGATGCACACGGGGGAGCAACGAAAACCCCCAAACAAGGCCAGGCGGACCGGGCACCCGTTTGGGGCAGCCCACCGCCTGCCCCCTCCGCGGGGGCGGGGGGGGGTAAAAGGAAAGCCCCAGGGGTCCACCCGAGGGGGGGCACACACCCTTCCCGCCCCCTCCCAACGACGGCCTGTAGCTGGGGTTCGCATAATTGCTGGGGGGTGGCGTTGACTGCGGAGGGGCCGGTGCTGCCCCAAACCCTTCTTCTTCTGAAGTGCCGCCACCTCCCCTGCGGCAGAGAGCGGTATATCCGAAAAATTCTGTCACAAATCGGCACAGCACCCCCCAGGTTTCTCTTGCGTCCAAGGGCGGACCCCCCCCTTCGGGGTACCCAAAGCTCATTGCCTTCGGGCCTGGCAACCAGGCCCAAGCTGAACTTGCCTTTTTCCTGAAGAGGGGCAAGTGGTGTCGCAACAGCGGGGGAGCTGGAAGGGCGGGGATCAACCCCGGTGAAGCCCCAGTTCAATCTTTGACGGAAGTTGAAATCTTTTCTTCCGCTGAGGCACTGTTGGGAGGTTCGGGGGGGGGGGGGGGAGGGGGGGGGGGGGTTTTCCCCCCGGGGGGGGGGGGGGGGGGGGGGGGGGGGGGGAAAGGGGGGGGGGCCCCGGTTTTGTCGCGCCACGCGCAACGACGCGTAATCCCCATGAATGGTGCTGGATTTGGGAGGCAAGAGAGGGGTCAAGCAGTCTTGTGCTTTTGGGGACAAGATTTAGCCAGGGTCATTCCCAGCTTTGATCCTCGTGCTGCTTGGATGTCGTATCGTATCCTCCCCCCGGGCTCGTGTTCCCTCGTCTGTCTTTGAGGGAGCCCGATGTCGTACCTTCAAAGACAAGGTGCAACCCCCGTACCCCAACACCCATTGGGCAACTCTCTGCAGGAGGGATCCAAACCGGCCCTTTAAAGTTTGCTGAGCCGGAAAGGGGGGTGCTGCTGAAGGAACCCCAACCCCGTCGGGGACCACCGCGAGGGATAAAGGGGTTTGCGAGGCCGTGGAACCGCCGCGTCATCTTCTCAAACCCCTGAGAAGGGCACTTTTTGTCTGCCCCGCGGGGGGCCCTTTGGGTCGTCAAAAGGGCAAGGGGGAACAGGAGAGCTCATAGTTGGAGATGATGGTGCGAAGGCCAGACTGCTGTCATTGGGGGGCGAGCACGGGCGCCGAGTGGTCTGAGGATCCCGTGACAATCACCTGTTCCTCCGATTGAAATTTTGGTTTTTCTGCCCAGCTTTTTTAAATGTTTTGGGTAGGCTGACGAGGCCGGACCTCCCATGGACTTTGCTGCGCAGTCCTATCCTTCCCTCTTCGTACTTCAAAGAGTTTCCCTTGCCACCCTCCTCGTTTCTTGTAAATCCCGTCCACCTCTTTCTGGAAAAACCTTGCGGAAAGGAGGGTGGTGAGTGGGGCTTTCTCGCGAGTAAAGGGGGTTTATGCTGGCGAAGAAGACCAGCAACCTCTTTGGTATCTGTGTGTTTTCTTCGTGCCCGCTGGGCTGTCCTTGTGGTGTTTTTTGGCCGTACCCAAAACTTCCGAATGATTTGGCCTTGATTGCCAAAGTTCGTTTGGATCAAAAAGAACTTGGCCCCCTTTCCGAGGGTTTTTTCGTGATCCCTACAAGCCCACCGCACCTTTCAGAGTCCGGTTCACCTGTTAAAGGGCAGGGTCGCACCCAAGGGGAGGAAAGGTCCCAACGACTTACGGACGACCCAGTGTTTTCCAAGTACGCCACGCTCTTGGATTCTTGAGGCGGAGGTCCGCATCAGGCCCGAAAACCCGGGGACAAACCCGGGCGTAGGAGCTTCGTTTATGGCAAAGAAAAAACGGTCCAAACCCCTCCAGTCCGGGCACGAGTCTCCTGTCCGCACAGCCCTGGTGTGTTAAAAACAGGAGGCCATCTTGACGTACGTCATGGAGAAATTGCTCAAGGGACGCGTCTGACCCCTGACCCAACTCAGCTTGGGTGCAAGGATCCGAGGGGGTTTTTGAAAGGAAACCAGTCTTCCATCCTCTGCCAAATCCTGGACGGGAATTCTTCGGGGCCTCCTTGTCCCGGGAAAAGGGAATTGAGAGCTAAGTGCACTTGTGAGGATTATTGGCCTCAATTTCCGCGGGTTTACGTGGTTTTTTCCCGGCCCAAAAACTGCCGGACTGTGGCGGGTCCCTACACCCCGACTCGTGGACACCTCGTCGAACCCCTCCCCTCCAGGAAAAAAACCGATGCACCGCAGCAGGGTATGAACGTGTGGTCCCCAAAGGGGGACGATCCGTTTTCCTTCTTCAAGTTCAACTTGATCTCCAGGGCTTTTTAAAAAAGCGCCATTCGGCAGCAACAACACCGGAGCCCCCGGGCCCTTCAGCGCTTGTTTTTAATTTTTCTCCATTTTGTCATCATGGGAATATTGAGATACTCTGGGGCTGGAGAGTCGAATGGGAAGGGGCAGATTGTCGTCGGGGGGACAGGCGGAACATCTTTTGAGTCGGCTGTTGAAGGTGACCAGTGGGCATGCTCCGGGGAGGTCTTCAGGGCAGCGATGCCCAAGGAAGTAGGCGAGAGTGTCCTTGTCCCTTTAGTTTTTAGCGCCTCGAGGCGGGTTTTTCGAAAAAAGACGGGGGAAGCTCGGCTTAAGCGAGCGGTTCATGGACAGGGGCTGACCTCGTAAATGGAGCAGGGGGGGGGTTCAGCACGGCAAATGAAAATTGAGGGGCTCCCGCTCTGAGGAGAAGATGGGCCGGGCCAAGGCAACGCTAAAACCCGGGCCCTGGAAGGGCCCTTTTCCCCTCCCCCTGTGTCTTCTTTGGAAAAAGATGTTGTCGATGGGAAAGTGACGAGAAGGCCCTTCTCGAGGCGGCCGGGGTGAACACTCCCTCCCCCCCCCCCGGGCCCGCGCGAGCACCCTTTGGGAAACGATGCCCCGAGGCGGAGAAGGGAGAGTATGAGTCCAGCCCGGGGACCTGGAACATTTAATCATTGCTTTTTTTCCCCCGTCCCGAGAAAGGCCACGCCGTCGCCACCTGGAGAGGGGTTCTCGGGTTTCGGGAACTTGGGTGCTCGTCGCAGTTGCTTTTTACTCAAGATGTTTGTCATGAGGACTTGCGACATCAGGCTCCCCTTTTCCGTTCGCGGATTGTTTCTTCCCGCTCCACCGACACCCCGGTCGCGAAACCTTGACGAGGGGAGGAAGGGTTAAAGTTGGCCTGTCTCCTTCGAAATTTTCCCGTTCGGTTCTTTGAGGGGTTTTTTCACGCGGATTTTTTCAGCTTTCAGGAGTGTACAAGCTTGAAGTCCTCGATTGTCCGATGGTTTGTCAGGGCCCCTTTTTTCCTCCCCCAGATGAACCATTCGGGGTTCGCGAGGGTTCCCTTGGGGTTGGTGAACTCCCCGCCATGGGCCTGGGGGAGAGGAGTTCCTTTTTCCGCCGCGTGAGCGGCCAAAAACCCCTCTGCTCCTTGATCTGTCTATTTCTCCCTCGAGAGAACCCCTCCACTCTCCGCTCTTTGCAACCTCTTTCCACGAACTCGATCACGGAGCGATCTTCTGGCTCTTTTTGAGTGGAGGCCACTGTCCGCAACTTTTTTGACGGGCAGAATGCTCCCGCAAACCTTATGGTAATCACGTCGGGAGCCAGGACGTCGAGGTCGGGAGAAACTGGGTTTTCCCTGAAATTTTCCGTGGGCCGCCTCAATGATTCGATTGCACTCCAGGTCGGCTACCCGGGGGGACTTTATTTGGCTTTTCTCCATCACCGCAGAAGGGAAACATTCCTTTCCGGGGGGTAGGGGCGCTGGCGCGGGGGGGACAAAGGCGGCGGGGTGGCAGCCTGAAGTGAATGGATAAAAACTTTTTTATTTTGTCGGGAATGTAATGGAAAACTACCCAAAGGGGAATATTTTTCGGATCCTATGCATGAAAAAAATTATAGCAAAAAATATTTCTCGAAACATCATTTAAAAGTATTCAAAGAATTTTTTACTTAAAAGCCCTCGCGGCCAAACGGCCCACGGCTTTCCACTCCCCGCACTGCGAGTTAAATTTTATTCATCTGCGACGTTTTATCCGGGAAAACTGCCACGCACTTAGCGCTCCCATCCTTGAATCCTAGACATAAAAGCAAAATTTTTATGTCAAAAATTTTTTCGAAAAAAAAAAAAAAAAAATTTCCTTTACCTTGAAGGGCCCGGGGGGGGGGCGGCCTCCCCCCGCAAGGTCCTTTGCTCATTCCCACTGCCTCGCGAATTTTGGGGGGATTTTGGGAATGCACTTCGGTGCCACGACCAATCGTCCCTTCTAGAGGACCTCCTGTGGGGCCCCTACGAATTTGCCCTTTTGAAGCCCCCTTGGCAGCATATCCCAACATCCTCCCTTTGGGCGTCGAGGGCGAAGGACACATCTCCCTTTGTTTCACCGCAAAGAAACACGATTTCATTTTCGAGACCTGGGAAGGGAAAAAGTCGATAAATAAAAGAATTATTTTTTTTACGGGTTTTTAGCTAATTTTAAAATTAAGCCAATGAAAAATTTTTCATTTTTTTGCGAAATTTTCATTCGTAGTCATAAAATACCCATAGGGACATCAGGAAAAGTTTCCATTTTTTTTAATCAGCGGTAGGCCTTTAGAGAACAATACAGCCAGAAAAAATTTTATGACTTTGAGTGAAATTAAGGCCAAAATTTTTCCTTTTATATTTTTTTCCCTTTTTTCCACTTACTCTAATTTCCCTTATGTTCAGTAATGCGAAAAGAAAAACCACGGAGTACCCAAATAACATTTTTTTGCACTCTTAAAAGCTTCAATTGAGTCCAAAAAGAGGTCTCTACGACGTCTGGTCCCCTTCTGCAATTTGTAATTGCCATTTATTGCCAAATTGCCAAATTGCAAATTTTCGCGAAAACTTACCCCTAAGATGACCCAACTACGATTTTCGGATTCAGCGGCACAAAATGCTTAGGATAAGACCCTCAAAATACTTCCTTCACCTAATGTGAAGCGAATCGCCCTAAGTGACCCTACTAACAGCCATATTTTGTATGGATACACCTATAATATAGACATACATCTGACCAAACAGGATGTGTGTCCATGCATCATATACATATGTATAATATCAAAAGGAGACATACCAAGGCCAACAGCAAAATAAAATAAATAAATAAATAAATTTAATAAATATATGAAAGGGGGATAGGGGGAGGCCACTAAAATACCACTTCAAAATAAGATAGTATGAGACTTCCTACGTGCAACATCACGACACTTTGTGGGTGATTTGATACTTCCCTCATGAACTCATGGGTAAAACTACGGAAGAAGGAAGACTGTTCCAGAGCTTACTAGTTAAATGGTTAACTCTTGCATTAATAAAATGGACTGGCTAGGTAGGGATGAGTGAGTAGAAAGTCTTGTGCAGTGGGGCCACAGGTGGTGGGGAGGTATGCAGGTTGCAATTTCAAAATAGCAGTAACCTTGATGTTTGAATTATGCCCTTTACCTTGCATAACACATGCAGATATAGCAATATCTGCTTTTTAGAGCGCAGAATTCTCTATTTCTATTTTTTAACAGGGTAATTTTCCTTGTGGGGAGGATGGACTTGGACCTAGTATGTGAGGCAGAGATCATTAAAGCCATATGCCCTTACTGATGCGTTGTGGCAGCATGGAAGTGTCAAGCCTGCACACCTGGTTTGACACTTCACAAATTACTAAATTACTGTAAAAAAAATTATTTATTACTAAATTCAGCAACATACTTAACAATAAGAGCTCAAAATAAAACCATGTCTTTGCCTGATATACAGGGACAGCTAAAGACCAATTTACAGAAGAGACCTCTGGAGCATCAGTTCTGAAAACACCTATTAGTAGAAGCAAGTGTTCATACAATAGTATGAAAAGTGTTCTGCCATAGGTGAAGCGAGAGAGAGAGAGGGAGAGAGAGAGAGAGAGAGAGAGAGAGAGAGAGAGAGAGAGAGAGAGAGAGAGAGAGAGAGAGAGAGAGAGAGAGAGAGAGAGAGAGAGAGAGAGAGAGAGAGAGAGAGAGAGAGAGAGAGAGAGAGAGAGAGAGAGAGAGAGAGAGAGAGAGAGAGATTGATTGATTGATTGATTGATTGATTGATTGATTGATTGATTGATTGATTGATTGATTGATTGATTGATTGATTGATTGATTGATTGATTGTTTTATTGGCCTTAAATATATAGTACAAGAAACATAGTACATTAGAATTTTACAGGCCGGGTTCATTGAGCGTGAGCTCCTATATGAACCCAAATGCAAATTATGGTAAGTGAACTAAATGGTAGCAAAACAGGCCGCCTAAGAAAAAAAACAAAAACAAAAACAAAACACTGAGCTATACTATGGATACTGAATCCGTATTATATAAATAAAAAATAGAAAAATAAAGTAACAAATACAAAAGAAAACTTCCAGATATGCAAACATAACATATGCACATACACGTATGCACACATATTGGCTACAAAATACATACACATACACACGTAAATATCTCTAACACTAATAACACTTGCACGCATACACATTACACGAAAAAAAAAAAGAAAAAAAGTATATATATATATATAATATAATTATATATATATATATATATATATTAAATAATATATATATATATATATAATATATATATATATAATATAATATATATATATTATATATATATATATATATAATATATATATAAAAATATATATGTATAAAAACATATGCTAGAATATGATACACACTAACACACTTTATGGAACTGGCACTGACTAAGATATTTATAGTATAATGAGGACATAGTATACATACTTCTATTCATATTTACTCAATGAATTATATTCAACCCGAGTTTTGAAACTATACTTGGATGGAGCATTACGCATGTCTATAGCTAGACTGTTCCATAGCATGGCGCCTCTGAACAACACACTCTGCTGGGCGTGGGAAGTCCTATACAGGGGAACTCTGAGGTCATTCCCCCTCCTCGTTATCGTCTGGTGTGCTATGGGTGTGAAGCCAATGTTTATGGGACATGTATTGATGGAGTTGTAGACTAGAACACCTGACTGCAAAAATATTATGTCGTGAATTTTCAGGATTTTGTGTTCATTGGAAAGGGGACCCGTGTGCTGTAAACGAGGAACATTTAACATGGTGCGTAGTAGTTTCTTTTGCTGCAAAAATAGTGAGAGAGAGAGAGAGAGAGAGAGAGAGAGAGAGAGAGAGAGAGAGAGAGAGAGAGAGAGAGAGAGAGAGAGAGAGAGAGAGAGAGAGAGAGAGAGAGAGAGAGAGAGAGAGAGAGAGAGAGAGAGAGAGAGAGAGAGAGAGAGAGAGAGAGAGCAGCACTGACTGCTTTAAACCTATGTAACATTCTCGTCATTAGCTATGTTACAATTTATGATTTCTCCTTGAAACTATGTCACTTATATATGGCATTTAGAATTTCAGCACTGTGACAGCTTCATTGATGTTCTCCAAACTGAAAAAGTATGTATCAAATGAAAGATTTTTTGTCTAACACTGAAAAAGAACATTGAATCACTATTAACTACTAAAATGCACACACTGAACTCCAAATACTTACATTCACTTTCATTGTGGTGATAGAGATCCAGCAAAGTTTTTAGGTGACAAGGGACAGACTTTCTCTTCTTAAGGAGGGCAATTACTGGAAGTCTGTACTTCTCCAATCCTTGCAAGATTGATACCCTTGGATCATCATCTTCGGTTTGGTTCCGTTNATTTTATAGGAAGTGTAAGCCTCATAATGGATTAATAATGTCCGTATACTGAGCAAGCAAAAAATAATATGGAAAATGCAAGTGGTAACGGCGGTAGTGACCGCGCAGTTCTCGTCCATTATAACCCCGACCTTCCCCCCAGCGAGGATAGGTTACGTAACGTAAGGTAGATAACTAGCGTGTGGGGGGGGTCTGAGGGGGCGCGGCCCCCCCCATGTTATGGCAGCAAACTATTGGTCAATGGGTAGTATTGTACTAAAGTGCAGTTTTACCCACAAAATATCAAGAAAAAAAGTTCAAGTTGCAGGGCGGGACTACACATCGCTATAGTCTATTCACTTAAGCTGGATTCTTGGGAGCTGCTCGCTACCTAGAAGAGTTTGTAAGGACGTCGTTGATTGGCTGATAGACTCGGGCTGCGTGGCGATGGTGGTGGTACTTGCCTCGCCGCAACCCAAAACCCTTGCCTTGCCTTAGAAAAATATTCATATATCTTGACTTTACTCATCTCTTATACAAGATAGGCCTATTTTGTTTGCATCAGTGAATCAGGCAGTGATTGTTCAACAACAACACGCCATTCATAACTCAATAGGGTAAAAAATAAAGTCATGACTGACTATCACAAGAGTAGGCGGACTTTTAGGTTTTCAGTGCATTGAAATGTTGTATACTCCTACCCGATATTACCATACTACCAGATGATATTTATGAAAGCTGAGCCTACCATCGTGTTCATAATACATTGCTGCATATCATGAGCATAAAAAAATTACACTAAGGCTACACTAATATTAAAATATTAAGATAATTGAAGGAAAGTAAAAGAGTGTATAAACATTTTTTCTTGCTTATTTTGCTTCAACTCGCTGTAACTCCATAAGTTTTGGTCGCATTCAATTTTCAAGAACTGTTTCAAAATCCTTATACTTTTCCGCTTCCTGTGGTATGTAGCACGTACCAATAAGGAAAAGAGTATGTGGTCAAAATGGCTAAGAAAGTTAAACTACTACTGCAAACTGGCACAGTGACGGGTGAGCATTGCTCCTATAGTCGGGTCACTTAGGACGGAAAAAAGGCTTTCGCTTCACCTTAGGTGAAGGAAGTATTTTGAGGGTCTCATCCTAAGCATTTTGTGCCGCTGAATCCGAAAATCGTAGTTGGGTCACTCGTTAGCGGTAAGTTTTCGCGCAATTTGCAATTTGGCAATTTGGCAATAAAATTGGCAATTACAAATTGCAGAATGAGAACCAGACGTCGTAGAGACCTCGTTTTGGACTCAAATTGAAGCTTATTAAGAGTGCATAAAATGTTATTGATTACTCCGTGGTTGTATCTGTTCGGATTACTGATCTATAATGGAAATTAGAGATAAGTGGAAAAAAATTGGGAAAAATATAAAAGGAATAATTTTGGCCTTAAAGCCTGAGTTCTTAATAATTAAAAACTAAATTTTAATTAGTAAAAAAGTAAAATAACAACAATTGTTCTTAGGACACATTTAATTAACGAATTTGTGCAAGGGTGGGTACAATTATTGCGTAGAACAGGGTATTTCAACTGAAAATGCTTAGGATAAGACCCTCAAAATACTTCCTTCACCTAAGGTGAAGCGAAAGCCTTTTTTTCCGCCCGAAGTGACCCGAGTATTAATCCAGAACACAAAATTTCAAACAACGAAACCGAGTCTCCTCCGCGTATTTTTGGAAAATAACAATTAGAACACAAAAAAATCCCTTACTTGCGATAGCGAGCGTTCACAAGTTGAAAAAAATCGAATATCTAGTCGTCTACGCCATCGACGTCCTCATGCCCATCTTCCTCGTCGTTGATGCACATCTCGGGGAGCAATCGCAAAGCTCCGAACAAGGAGTCTGCAGGCGTTGACAGCGGCAGCGATTGGTCGAGCAGTTCGTCTTGCATCCGCACTGCATCCCATCCATGATACTTTTGCGGGCGGGAGGCAGGGTGGAAGGGATAGGCGCAGGTTTGGTCCGTAGCCGTACTTGGTCGGGTCGAGGGTCACCAACTCCTTCTTCACAGCCCCCTCCCGAGACGACGGCCTGTAGCTGGGCTCGCATAATGTGCTGGGTGGTGGCGTTGACTGTCGGAGGGGCCAGTGCTGCTCCAACCTTCTTCTTCTGAAGTGCCGTCCACCTCGCCTGCGGCAGAGAGCAGGTATATCCGTAAATTCTGCTCACGAATCGGCACAGCACGTCCAGGCTCTCTTGCGTCAGCGGACCAGGGCTTCGGAGTGTACCCAAAGCGTCGAGGGTTGCCTGGTCGGCCGCCTGGAACACAGGCCAAGCTTGCAACTTGCCTTTCCTGAAGAGGGCGCAAGTGATGTCGCAACCAGTCAGAGCATGGAAGGACGTGATCACATCCGCGTGAGAGCCCAGTTCATCGTGGATGAGCTGAACGTTGAAAGTCGTCTTGCCAAGCTGGAGGCACGTGTTGGGAGGTATCTTGGGGAAGTGTCGGAGGAGGAGGACGAGGACGTCAGTGTCCGGAGAAACTACGGTTGCCTCCACATCTTTGTCGAGCATGGAGAGATGATATATCATCTTAGTGTTAGATATATATATGTTAGATATATCATCATAGTTAGTGTTAGATATATCATCTTAGTGGAGGCCACTGTCCGCAACTTGTTGACGACATGAATGCTCCAGCAGCCCTTATGGTACATCACGTCGGCAGCCAGGACGTCGAGGTCGGGAGGAAGCTGGATTTTCCACTCAGAATTCGTTCCATTGTGGACCGCCTCAATGATTCGATTGGCACTCCAAGGTCGTGCTCACCCGGTGCAGGACTTCATTTGGCTTGTCTCCATCACCGCAGAAGAAGCATTCCTTCCGGGGAATAGGAGCGCTGGCGCGGCGGGGACTCGAGGCGGCGGGTGGCAGACCTAGAAGTAGAGATGGATAAAAGCTTTTATTATTTAGTCGGAATGTAATGGAAAACTACCAATGGGAATATACTTTCAGGAATCCTATGCATGAAAATAATTATGCAAATAGATATTTCTCGAACATCAATTTAAAAGTATTCAAAGAATGTTTATTAGCTTAAAAGCCCTCGCGGCCAAGCGGCCCACGGCTTTCCACTCCTCGCACTGCGAGTTAGATTTTATCATCATCTGCGACGTTTTATCCGGAATCAGTGCCACGCACTTAGCGCTCCTATCCTTGAATCACTAGACCATAATCAAGCAATATTTTTCATGTCGAAAGATTTTTTCGAAAAAAAAAAAAAAAAATTCTTCTTTACCTTGAAGGTCCGGTGGTGGGCGGCCTCCGCCGCAAGGTCCTGTTGCTCATCTCCGTACTGGCCTCGCGAATTTGTGGGGCTGGATTTTAGCAATGCACTGTCGGTGCCACGACCAATCGTCCCTTCTAGAGGACCGTCCTGTGGGCCTCTACGAATTTCGCCTTTCGAGCCCACTTGGCCAGCATACTCCGAACATCCTCCTTGGGCGTCCGAGGTCGAAGGACCACATCTCCGTTTAGTTGCCCGCAAATGACACACGATCTCATTGCGAGACCTGGGAAGGAAAATGTGCGATATAATAAATGATTTATTTTATTTACGGGTTTATAGCTAATTTCTAAATGATTATAGCCAATGAAATTTTACATTATTTGCGAAATTTCATTACCGTATGTCCATAAATACGACCATGAGAGGACAGTCAGAGAAAAGTTACCATTTTCTATTAATCAGACGGTAGTGCCTTTATGAGAACAGATACAGCCAGAAACATTTCCATGACTTTTGATGTGAAATAGGCCAAAATTATTCCTTTTATATTTTTTTCCATTTTTTTCCACTTATCTCTATTTCCATTATAGTTCAGTAATGCAAACAGATACAACCCGGAGTAATCATAACATTTTATGCACTCTTATAACTTCATTTGAGTCCAAAACGAGGTCTCTACGACGTCTGTTCTCATTCTGCAATTTGTAATTGCCATTTTATTGCCAAATTGCCAAATTGCAATTGCGCAAAACTTACCGCTAAGAGTGACCCAACTAACGATTTTCGGGATTCAGCGGCACAAAATGCTTAGGATAAGACCCTCAAAATACTCCTTCACCTAATGTGAAGCGAATCGCCCTAAGTTGACCCTACTACTATACAGGAGACTTTTTCTCGGGAGAGCAATCAAGCTCCACCCGTCACCGCACCAGTTTTGAAACATTTTAACTTTCTTAGCCATTTTGACCACATACTCTTTTCCTTATTGGTACGTGCTACATACCACAGGAGCGGAAAAGTATAAGAATTTTTGAACAGTTTCTTGAAAATTGAATGCGACCAAACTTATGGAGTTACAGCAGATTTGGAAGCAAATAGCAAGAAAAATGTTTATACACTCTTTTACTTTCCTTCAATTATCTTAATATTAGTTTAGTCTTAGTTAATTTTTTTATGCTCATGATATGCAGCAATTTGTATTTGAACACGTTTGTAGGCTCAGCTTTTATAAATTCATCTGGTAGCTTGGTATATCGGGTAGGAGTACAACATTTCAATGCACTGAAAACCCAAAAGTCCGCCTACTCTTGTGATAGTCAGTCATACTTTATTTTTTACCCTATTGAGTTATGAATGGCGTGTAGTTTGTTGAACAATCACTGCCTGATTCCCCTGATGCAAACAAAATAGGCCTATCTTGTGTAAGAGGTGAGTAAAGCCAAGAAATATGAATATTTTTCTGAAGGCAACGCAAGGGTTTTGGGTTGAGGCAAGGCAAGTACCACCCATCGCCACGCAGCCGAGTCTATCAGCCAATCAGCGACGTTCCTTACAAACTCGGCTAGGCATCGGCAGCTCCCAGCCCAGGGCAAGGATGCTCGAAATCCTCGATAGGGGACACTTACTAGTGTATGGCTACATAACCTTACGAGGGTGGGCTAAGGGAGATGCTCGTACCGAGTCCGTCACTCCCGTACGGTTATCGGTGGCCTCTGGGTTTGGATAACATAGGGATATTTTCTAGGGATATTGTGGTGGGAAAATTCTGCTAACCAAACACAGAGCAGCGCCCTTCATGACGCGGCTTTATCTGCCAATCATCATGCTCTCACTGTCAGGGAGCCCGATAAATAAATTTAAAGAGACTTCAAATGCCGCTGTTATGCTAAAATCGGCCTCTTTCGAGAAATCGTCCCGCGGACGCTTATTTAACCTAAATAACTCTACAAAACTTAAACACAAACCTATCATAAACCTTACCTAACCTAAAACCAGACCTAAACATAACTTAACCTAAACACTATGTTTGCCGGTGTTGAGCTAAGATTGGCTGATTTCCGAAATAGGGCCGATTTTAGCTCACTATCGCCAGAATGTTACGATAATACATAGCTGCCACATTAGCCTTTCAGCGTAATATTCTCCCACTGATTACTACAGAGACGTACCCAGGGTATACCTTGATGCGCTGATCATAGATTCGAGTCTCGCGTGCCCGAAAATAGTATCTATGACCACTGCTGGCCAGCGCCGTACGTATGCCGTATCCGTGGCCTGGCGGTACTCTGTTATAGTGGACAAGAACTGCGCGTTCGCTCTTTAGGTCAGACAAGACACACGGGGGAGCTAACGCCTCACTGTGACACACGTGACACTTGTGTGCAAGGATAGTATAACTTTATAATATCCTTGCTTGTGTGTATACGTGCGTGTGTACTAGTACGTCAGACATTTGATACCACCACCACCACCACCGCATCATTATAGCTGCCAAACGTGTATGATGAACTGTACGTTTTGATTCAAGAAGTCGACCGATATATATATTTAATATATAGGTTTGCCCTGATATGAATTTATTACAAGTACTATAGGTATTGTATGTTAAATATGATATATATGGAGTCAATGAAGCAATAAACACATCACATTTCAAACAGGCAAGCATGAAATGGCTCTATAATACACAATAAACATAAAGTATAGTGATACAACTTGTAATTTATTGTTTGTTGACGTCTAGCCGCTTCAAATTTCACTCCCTTAGGGAGTTAAGGGTGCTCCCGACCACCCTTAGCCTCGCGGTCCCGTAGCAAGTGAAAAAATGGTTTGAGCATCTCCCTTAGAGGCGCTACGAGGTAAAAGTCCCTTAGGGGAGTAGCTACTTACGGGCCCGTAACTCTTTCGAGCATCTCTGCCCAGGAATCCAGGCTTAAGTGAATAGACTATAGTTATACTTTGCAGTTTCATTCATATAAATAAAAGATCACATAATGCTATGTTTTGCTTTACTTACTTCAACAGTTTCCCAAGCTCTCTGGTTTCCCTCTGCAATCTGCATACGAAACTGCTTCTTGAAATCTTCTTGGGAGTACAGGGGCACTATCGTCTCCACATATTCTCGAACTCTCACTGGATTTGGCGGCCTCTCTTCTTCTCTCTCCTCTTCCTGCCTCCTGTCCTGTTCATATCTTGCTACTATAATTTCTCCTGCTGCAACTACAGGGTCATCAGCTAGTTGTTCTGCCAAGATGACAGCAGCCTGGGCGATAACAGCTGATATAGGGACCCGCCATTTTGGCAGGTATACAATTTTTCGTAGACTCGTCGTTCACTAGGGGAGTGAGCAAACAGAATCGTACAGCATTCCTTAGTGAACGCAGCCCTGGCTGGGCGTTGCCAGTCTAAACATTTACATCGCTTCATAGGTTGTTTTAGCTCTTTTTCCTTTTCTATTATGAACAAATATATGTGCATGAATAAATGCATCATATGTGTGAAGATCCTTCCCCCAAAGTACCCTGCAGAAGAGCCTCCCCCCGTAGATAACACTAAAGTCGGCCAGGGCAATGTTTCTTTTGATGTACAGGCGTGTGTGTGGCGTTCATACTTACATTTCTACATCAGTGATTTCAGAAAGTTAGAAGGGGCTATCTGGAGAGTGTGTCATTTTGTGTCTTCAACTGTCATTTAATATACTATAGGAGTAGCCGTGTATCTATCTGTCTGTCTGTCTGTCTGTCTGTCTGTTTTGGGTAGCCGAAACTGTAAATTCAATTTTGATGAGTAGGCTAAAAAAAATCGCAAATAATTCGTAAGTGGTAAGTGGCTTGGTCCCATGTCGATTGAATAATTTTGAAGGGGGGTTTTGGGCTAAAACACTTTAGGATACTAGATTACCGGAAAAACTCTACGGTAACGTCTGGCCGCATTCCACAAATTCAGTAGACTCATGGACTTTTGTGTGCGTGTGTTGGAATCACAACGGAACGGGGTCTAACCCCAAGGCATAGACCAGTAACCACGACAGCAACAACATAATTGGAGTTTGCAATCACATGTTGTCTAATATATTCTATTACTACAAACATCATACATGGTTCCAAAGGGGCCCACAAGCACTTGCCCTAATATCAATGGTGGGCGCGCCCCGGGTGCGCGCGGTGATGCAGCTGCGCACAGAGGGCCCCGGGTGTGCTCTGCACTCCCAATAATAGCTATATAATAAAAAAACAGTTTTCTGAAGTTATTTACCTTATATATTATGAAAACGACACAGTAAAAGGCACAAAAAGATAACCCGTACTTTAAGGTCCTTGGCACTAATTCCCTGAGCTGGAAACTAGTGGAGAGCACGTTGAGAGCACGTTTAACAGAACCACACGCCTTGGACCGCCTGAACTCGACTGGGACTTGTTGCCACGGGTCAAAGAAAGACTGTGCACTTGCCACCCAACTTGAGTGACCGACACAAGTACTTTCGAGTATCCGGCCCCAGGTTGGGAACGCTTTGCCGGCCTGCTATTTACTAAACCATGCGCATTTTTGCCGCTGATTTTTTTTTAGGAAAAGTAGTCTTCGTTAGGGCGCCAGAAAGGAGCGCGAAATTAAAAGTTGTGCTCCGCCCCTCCCAGTTCAATTTTCGCGCTCCGCGCTCCTGCGCACCGAATTATGTAGTGCGCACCGAACGCGGAACACAAATCGGAGCGCACGCGTCCACCTTTGTCTAAAATACTTTAGTAGAAGCCGTGTGTCTGACTGTGTGTCCCTTTTTGTTTTGGATAGCCGAAACTGTATATTCAATTTTGATGAGAGTACCCTTAAAAATTCGCAAATAAATCGTAGGTGGTCAGTAGGGTGTTTCATTTTGTCGAAGTCGATAGTTTTGGTTCATATATGCTGCCCGTGTAGTATATATGCTGGTGAAGTGTCGTGCCAAATTTCAGCTCATTCCAATAAAAACCCTTTTTGGAATGAGCTGAAATTTGGCACGACACTTCACCAACATATATCTACACGGGCAGCATCGATATGACCCAAACTATCGATTCGACAAAATGAAACACCCTACTGACCACCCACGATTTATTTGCGAATTTTAAGGTACTCTCATCAAAAATTTAATATACCGTTTTTTAATAATAATTAGGGTCGCGCACTTTCGCCAGTATATCGCTGCAGTCAAAATTGTGAAAACCCTTTGATCTATATGTCAATTGTCTAACGGCCGGGCCGCGCGGAACGGAGGGGGCCCCAACAACTCACGGCTGTTGCTAGCAACTGCAGCACGTGGTGTTACGCCGCGTGGCCGGCGACAGCAGCGGCAATTGTAAGACACGGCTGGAGTGCGGACCGGATGGGAAGGACTGTGTCTATTGTTCGTGTTTTTGAGTTGATATAAACTGTGAAATAAAGACATTCTTACTATACCTTTTTTGTGTGTCGGTGTAGAAATCGTAGATGTAATTTGGGTTTTTGTAAATTAGATACATTTTTTTTTTCCTTCTTTGGTAAAATGGCGGCTACTAGAAAGTCTTCGCGATGTGGTTGCCGACAAAGCTCCAGAACCAGACATCCTTGGTGCTCGCTTGCCCTCGCGGGAGCAAGTGTTTTCCCTTTTTTTCATGTATCAGCACCACGTATTCAAAAAAACTGTCCTGATTCCGTGTCGGGAACGAGTGAGAAGCTGAAGGCCATCTGGGCAAGGCGAAGCTGACAACGAAAACCGACGTGAACATTAGGATTTGATTGATTATTGTTTTAAGGCGCCGCAACTGCGGGGCTATTGACGCCCGCTTACAAAAAATACATGTAAAGTAATACTAAAAAAACAAAATTTTAAGATAGAATAAAAATATTGAAAAATTTCGAAATACATAAAAAACAAGAGTACATAAAACCAAACATAAAATTAATATTAAAAAAACATCATAACTTGTTGAGAAGGGCCCGCCTTCTCAATAAATGTTATGGACTTCATGTCCCGGGGAGAAACACCCCTCTCCCCAAAGCCAGGGAGAGACGGTAAGCACCGTCCGCCCGCGCACCGGACAAAAATTGCACACGTAGGTCCCCAAGCTGGACCTCGCCAGAAGTCCGCACAGTTAGGGACCAACATCATCACAGTAGGAGGGNTTTTTTTGCTGCTCAGGATGTGGTTGCAGAGAGAAGACTTCAACTTGCTATGATAAATTGTGAATGGACGACGAATCGTGGCTTCAGGTTTTCTCCACGAAGACTGTGCGTCATTTTCAGAACGTGGGATTCATCCGACCCGACCTGTATTTTACGATAAGAGATTACCATGTAGGGAAGAGACCCGGTTTTTAGGACTCATTTTTGACAATAGACTGACTGGGTACCTCACCTTCGTGCTCTCAAGACTGACTGTCTCCGGACCATGGATCTACTGAAAGTCCCTCGACACACCAGCTGGGGGGCTGATCGCGCTACACTCCTCTATCTTCACCGCTCACTTATCCTTTCGAAGCTTGAATATGGATGTGAAGTGTACTCCTCTGCCACACCCACTCGACTGCGGATGCTGGATTCGGTACATCATGCTGGTGTCCGTCTGGCAACCGGGGCGTTCAGGTCATCTCCCATCCCAAGTCTATTGGTAGATGCTGGTGTCCTCCCACTGGATCTTCAACGCCAGTCCCTCCTGTTAAGATGTTGGTATCGCCTCCAACGCCTCCCTGACTCAATAGCTTGCCGTGCTGTGTCTTGTGATTCAGGATCGCAACTTTACCATGTAGTCGGGTCACTTAGGGCGGAAAAAAGGCTTTCGCTTCACCTTAGGTGAAGGAAGTATTTTGAGGGTCTTATCCTAAGCATTTTGTGCCGCTGAATCCGAAAATCGTAGTTGGGTCACTCGTTAGCGGTAAGTTTTCGCGCAATTTGCAATTTGGCAATTTGGCAATAAAAATTGGCAATTACAATTGCAGAATGAGAACCAGACGTCGTGAGAGACCTCGTTTTGGACTCAAATTGAAGCTTATTAAGAGTGCATAAAATGTTATTGAGTACTCCGTGGTTGTATCTGTTCGGATTACTGATCTAAAATGGAAATTAGAGATAAGTTGAAAAAAATTGGGAAAAATATAAAAGGAATAATTTTGGCCTTAAAGCCTGAGTTCTTAATAATTAAAAACTAAATTTTAATTAGTAAAAAAAGTAAAATAACAAACAATTGTTCTTAGGACACATTTAATTAACGAATTTGTGCAAGGGTGGGTACAATTATTGCGTAGAAAGGGTATTTCAACTGAAAATGCTTAGGATAAGACCCTCAAAATACTTCCTTCACCTAAGGTGAAGCGAAAGCCTTTTTCCGCCCGAAGTGACCCGAGTATTAATCCAGAACACAAAATTTCAAACAACGAAACCGAGTCTCCTCCGCGTATTTTTGGAAAATAACAATTAGAACACAAAAAAATCCCTTACTTGCGATAGCGAGCGTTCACAAGTTGAAAAAAATCGAATATCTAGTCGTCTACGCCATCGACGTCCTCATGCCCATCTTCTCGTCGTGATGCACATCTCGGGGGAGCAATCGCAAAGCTCCGAACAAGGAGTCTGCAGGCGTTGACAGCGGCAGCGATTGGTCGAGCAGTTCGTCTTGCATCGCACTGCATCCCATCCATGATACTTGCGGGGCGGGAGGCAGGGTGAAGGGATAGGCGCCAGTTTGGTCCGTAGCCGTACTTGGTCGGGTCGAGGGTCACCACTCCTTCTTCACAGCCCCCTCCAGACGACGGCCTGTAGCTGGGCTCGCATAATGTGCTGGGTGGTGGCGTTGACTGTCGGAGGGGCCAGTGCTGCTCCAACCTTCTTCTTCTGAAGTGCCGTCCACCTCGCCTGCGGCAGAGAGCAGGTATATCCGTAAATTCTGCTCACGAATCGGCACAGCACGTCCAGGCTCTCTTGCGTCAGCGGACCAGGGCTTCGGAGTGTACCCAAAGCGTCGAGGGTTGGCCTGGTCGGCCGCCTGGAACACAGGCCAAGCTTGCAACTTGCCTTTCCTGAAGAGGGCGCAAGTGGTGTCGCAACAGTCAGAGCATGGAAGGACGTGATCACATCCGCGTGAGAGCCCAGTTCATCGTGGATGAGCTGAACGTTGAAAGTCGTCTTGCCAAGCTGGAGGCACGTGTTGGGACCTTGGTCGCCACCTGGAGAGGGGTCTCTCGGGTTCGGGAAGCTTGGGTGCTCGTCGCAGCTTGCTTTGCACTCAAGATGTTTGTCATGAGGACTTGTCCGACGATCGAGGCTCCCTTCTCCGTTCGCGGATTGTTTCTTCCAGCTCCACCGACGACCCAGGTCGCGAAACTCTTGACGAGGGGAGGAAGGTTAAAGTTGGCCATGTCTCCTTCGATTTCAGTTCGGTTCTTTGAGGGTTTTCTTCACGCAGGATTTGCAGCTTTCAGGAGTGTAGCAAGCTTGAAGTCCTCGATTGTCCGATGGTTTGTCAGGGCCTCTTTCTTGCCTCCGCCAGATGAACCAGTTCGGGTTCGCGAGGGTTCTTGGGCTTGGTGAACTCCACGCCATGGACCATGGTGGAGAGGAGTTCCTTTATCCGCCAGCGTGAGCGGCCAACACCATGCTGCTCCTTGAGGCTGTCTATTTCTCCCATCGAGAGAACCACTCCACTCTCCAGCTTCTCGCTAACCTCTTCCACGAACTCGATCACGGAGCGATCTTCTGGCTCTTGTTGAGTGGAGGCCACTGTCCGCAACTTGTTGACGACATGAATGATCCAGCAGCCCTTATGGTACATCACGTCGGCAGCCAGGACGTCGAGGTCGGGAGGAAGCTGGATTTTCCACTCAGAATTCGTTCCATTGTGGCCCGCCTCAATGATTCGATTGGCACTCCAGGTCGTGCTCACCCGGTGCAGGACTTCATTTGGCTTGTCTCCATCACCGCAGAAGAAGCATTCCTTCCGGGGAATAGGAGCGCTGGCGCGGCGGGGGACTCGAGGCGGCGGGGTGGCAGGCCTAGAAGTAGAGATGGATAAAAGCTTTTATTATTTAGTCGGGAATGTAATGGAAAACTACCAATGGAATATACTTCAGGAATACTATGCATGAAAATAATTATAGCAAATAAGATATTTCTCGAAACATCAATTTAAAAGTATTCAAAGAATGTTTATTAGCTTAAAAGCCCTCGCGGCCAAGCGCCCACGGCTTTCACTCCTCGCACTGCGAGTTAGATTTATCATCATCTGCGACGTTTTATCCGGAAATCAGTGCCACGCACTTAGCGCTCCCTATCCTTGAATCACTAGACCATAATCAAGCAATATTTTTCATGTCGAAAGATTTTTTCGAAAATAAAAAAAAAAAATTCTTCTTTACCTTGAAGGTCCGGGGTGGGCGGCCTCCGCCGCAAGGTCCTGTTGCTCATCTCCGTACTGCCTCGCGAATTTGTGGGGCTGGATTTTAGCAATGCACTGTCGGTGCCACGACCAATCGTCCCTTCTAGAGGACCTCCTGTGGGCCTCTACGAATTCGCCTTTCGAAGCCCACTTGGCCAGCATACTCCGAACATCCTCCTTGGGCGTCGAGGTCGAAGGACCACATCTCCGTTAGTTGCACCGCAAATGACACACGATTTCATTGCGAGACCTGGAAAGGAAAATGTGCGATATAATAAATGAATTTATTTTTATTACGGGTTTATAGCTAATTTCTAAAATTATAGCCAATGAAATTTACATTTATTTGCGAAATTTCATTACCGTATGTCATAAAACTACGACCATGAGGGGACAGTCAGAGAAAAGTTTACCATTTCTATAATCAGACGGTAGTGCCTTTATGAGACAGATACAGCCAGAAACCCTTTCATGACTTTTGATGTGAAATTAAGGCCAAAATATTCCTTTATATTTTTTTCCATTTTTTTCCACTTATCTCTAATTCCATATAGTTCAGTAATGCGAACAGATACAACCACGGAGTACTAAATAACATTTTATGCACTCTTAATAAGCTTCAATTTGAGTCCAAAACGAGGTCTCTACGACGTCTGGTTCTCATTCTGCAATTTGTAATTGCCAATTTTATTGCCAAATTGCCAAATTGCAAATTGCGCGAAAACTTACCGCTAACGAGTGACCCAACTACGATTTTCGGATTCAGCGGCACAAAATGCTTAAGATAAGACCTCAAAATACTTCCTTCACCTAATGTGAAGCGAATCGCCCTAAGTGACCCTACTAATGGCGAAGAAGCTTGGTTTCCGATTGACAGCTATTATGGAGACGCTATCCTTCCTGCTTTGCGGATCTGCCCGCATAGGCCTACGACAGTCGGTCCATGGCTTCTCCCAGAAGTGTCCTTCTGCAAAGCCTTCCGCTCTCAAAAGGGCTCTTTACCTCCTCAGGCTGAGCGTGCCCAGTTTTTAGACCACTTTTGCACACATCAGAGTTCGGTCCCTGTCTTTACTGAGGTTCAATCAGACGAAGGAGTTGGATACGGTGTCGTATTCCCATCGTTTTACAAAGGCGTCAGCCTTCCAAGTGTTCATCTGTTTTTACGGCTGAAATAAGTGCTATTTTATATGCTCTCATGCTTATTTTTACCCTTCCGGATGTCTCTTTTACAATTTTTAGTGATTCTTGTAGTGCTCTTCAATCACTATGTAATTTTAACTCTCCCCATCCGCTGGTTAATGCCATCCTGGAATGGCTTTATCTGCTCAAGAGGCGAGGTCGGACGGTCAGCTTTTGTTGGGTACCGGCACATGTAGGTGTTGCCGGTAATGAGGAAGCTGATGCCTTGGCAAAAGCTGCAGCTAGAAGACCAGCTCTATCACATTTTGCAGTGCCGGCTACGGACCTGCGCTCGGCAATCCATAGATCAGTTCACAACAGTTGGCAGGAACGTTGGATTACTATAGGGCAAAATAAACTGCGCACCATCCGCCAAAGTATCGAGGACTGGAGCTACTGCGGTCTCTCCCGGAGATGGGAGACTGCCTTGGCACGATTGCGTATTGGTCACACTCTATATACTCATGGGTTCCTCATGGAGGGGGGCCACCCTCCTTACTGTGATGATTGTTTGGTCCCCTTAACTGTGCGGCACTTGCTGGTCGAGTGTCCCAGTCTTGGGGACCTACGTGTGCAATTTTTGTCCCGGTGTCGCGGGTCGGACGGTGCTTACCGTCTCTCCCTGGCATTGGGAGAGAGGTGTTTCTCTCCGGGACACGAAGTCCATACATTTATTGAGAGGGCTGGCCTTCTCAACAAGTTATGATGTTTTTAATATTAACTTATGATTGTTTTTAATGTACTCTTGTTCTTTTATGTATTTCGTTATTTTAAATATTTTTATTCTATCTTAAATTTTGTTTTTTAGTTTTATTTTACATGTATCTTCTGTAGGCAGGCGTCAATAACCCCGCAGTTGCGGCGCCTTAAAACTATAATCAATCAATCAATCATACGTGCGTTACTTAACTAACCAAATGATACCCACAGCAACAATAAAAGGAAAAAATAGCTATATATATATAAACAATGGAATAACGGTATTCTAATAAAGTCATTTTGAATGTAATTAAAAACGTTGATTATTGTGATATTGTTTTAAATACTTTTTATCTTTCCAAAGCTACATGCTACACTTACATACAGTACGGTTATTGATTATGAGTCAAACAGACAATATAAAGGTATGTTATTAGAAATATATGGGGAGATAAAAAATCTCTATGACGTGCAACGTACCATTGGGCAGAGTAGTAAGCAAACCCAGGGGCTGCATTGAAGGATTCTTGAAACCAAAAAGCTGGGATTTTTTTTAGTTAAATTTAAAAGATGGAGCCATACGCTATGCTGCATGTGGCCTTGGTTATCATCTCCGTGGCATTAGTCCATGAGCCTGTGGTAGGTGTGAACCCGTTACCCTTTTACACAGGGCTAGTGTGACATACCACAGTTACCTTCCCTAGGTACCCATTCATCGACTAACCCCAAAAGGAACGATGAACAACTGTTTTGGCTGGACGCCGCATGTTCATGACCGGCTTTGAATCAGAGCACGCGTATTTATAGCTAATCGTGCAAGCCACTACACCACTGAGGCGTAATTCTAAAGTCACATGACATCATTCTGACCCATAGGATAAGATTTTATCACCACTGCAAAGATGCTCTTAATAAAAGCCTCTAAACCCAAGCTAATTTTGATATCAATGAAAAATTTTTGTTTTAGTCAGATAACTAAAATTTATTATATTCTATCTCCTATTTGAGGATTAGGAAAGGGGTTTGTTAAGGCCACCCCCTCTCCATAAATTTAAATCAACACATCGGAATGGTAAAAATTTAAAACTGGATAAAAAGCTTAAAACATTGTGTATCAAAAGAAAGACAATACCGTACGTACCTTTTTTTTTAATACCCGAATTTTGCTACAATGTCCCCGTAATAATCCCCTTAGCTGGGGGCCCTTGGGCGATGCGCCAGATATCATATTTTTTTATTTATGGAAATCAAACTTGGGGTGCAACCTAAAGGTTTCGATAAACAGCAGTATGGAAGCTTGCTCCACCCTTTTGACAAAAATTGTTGCACTTTATTAAGGGTTTAGGTAATTCTGAAAGGTTTTTCATTTTTTAAAAATTCAAAAAGGGGTTAATTTTTACCCAACCCTTTATCCTTGGTTAAACTAGCCCCAGTGCGGCAGAAAAAATACAAAAATAAAAAAATAAAAATTTTCCCCCTTTAGGTAGTACTTAGCCTCAAAAACAGTAGAAACATACAAAATACAAAAACAAATTACGAGCGAGCGCAAAGCGCTGGGGTTTTCCTGATGGATACGGGTTTTTTCTCATTTAACGGCCGCCCCGGCCCCGGCCCGACCCGACCGTCACGCTTTTTCAGGAGCTTATATTTTGGAATCACCTTCCGATTGACAAGCGTTTTTCGCCATTGATAGCTCCATTCAACCCCTTTTTGTGCTTGACATTTTTGTCTCACGTGAGGGGGCGCATGGCGCGTGCCGCGGGGGAGGGGTGTCAAAAACGTTATTTGCTATAGCTGGAAACGGCAGTAACCGGACTAAGTTAAAAATTTGATGGGGGTTTTGAGACACACACCTAGCAATGTACACAGGCCCAAACTCCGGGCGACTAGGGGCTCGCTCGTCCCTCCCCCGATTAAGGCGTTTTAATAAAAAATACATGACCCCTAAGAGGGTCGTTTCACGGGTTTTTTCTATTCTCCTTTTTCAAAATCACATTTTCACTAACCATCCAGGCTGCACCGTGGGGTCTCCCGACTCTTCGGCATGGCTGCACAAGACTGGGGGTTGTTTGCTGTGCCTGTGTAATTAATTAAACAAGGTTAAAAAATATGCCAGTAAAGTGGTTACTGTTGCGTCATCTCTAATGTAAGGGGGGCTTTTGCAGGCTTATAGTTTTTGTATGTAACATTATATTTATTATGGTTAATCTGTATTATTAATCTAACCTAAATTACCTAACCCAAAAACCTACCTACTAAAAACTCACCATGTTGAGGCTGCAACGGGGGGGTCCCCGCTCTTCACTTTTATGGTCCTGCCAGGGCTTTCCTGTGAAGAAGGTTAAACGAAGTGTTAGCTTATTTAAAAATTAATAACATAGGTTAACCCTTGGGGAGGTTATGTTGGTTACCTTTGTGCAAGAATTTTTTGTGGTGTGATCTAAAAAGAATTTATACGCAAAATTTTCGCAGTTTAGCGAAAAGCAAAACCCTTTTGGGGGGCCACATTTAAAACATTACTTTGTTTAGGGTTTAACAAAATTTCTAAGGCCGCTGTGAGAGCAAACATTACATTAAAGGATCAACACGTCTACGAACGACAATTTAATTAATTTGAAAACAAGTTTCTTTCGATATTAGTTGGTGCTCCCCAAAAAAAAAAAAAATTACCCTTAAATAAAAAGCCGGTGATTATTTTTCCCGGTTTTCAATTCCCTCATTCCGGTTTTTTCTGAGACACTGACTATTATTTCCTTGCTAAGTTTTAGTGCTTTTTATGATGGATACTTGTTTTCCAAGGAAACGCGACCCTAGGGTTTGGAGAAAAAAATTACCAAAAGAGACCGGTTTTAAACCCGGGTTCCGGGAAAAAAAAATATCTCCCATTTGAAAAAAAACAACCCCTTTTGGCCAGGGAAAAAATAGTCAGTGTCCAGAAAAAAGACCCCGCAGTCCTCGCCATGTTTACCCAAAAAAAGAAATACACGTATTGATACAATTGTAAGGTAACTATTTACAGCTTTAGGATCAGGCGCCTCCACCAAGCCCGCCAGTTTAACCGCAGCGAAAACCACTCTTCAATTTTCAGTGCCGGCTACGGGCCTACGCTTGGCAAACCTAGATCAGTTTACAAAAGTTTGGGAGGAAAGTTGGATTTAAAATAGGCAAAATAACTGCGACCATACGCCAAAGTACGGGATGGAGCTACTGGGTTTCCGGAGATGGGAGACTGCCTTGGCACGATTTCGTTTGTAACTCATATACTCATGGGTCCCCATGGAGGGGGGGCCCCCCTCCTTACTGGATTATTTTTTGGTCCCCTTAACTGTGGGGGCACTTGCTGGTGAGTTTTCCCGCTTGGGGACCTACGTGTGCAATTTGTCCCCGGGGCGGGGGTCGGGCGGGGCTTTTCCGTTCTCCCGGCTTGGGAGAGAGTGTTTCTCTCGGGACATGAAGTCCCAAACCCTATTGAGAGGGCTGGCCTTTCACCCAAAATTATGAGGTTTTTTTTATTCACTTTTATTCTTTGAATTCTATTTCTCTTTTCTGTATTTTGTTATTTTAAATTTTATTTTTATCTTAAATTTTTTTTTAAAATATTACTTTTATGTATTTTTGTAAACAGGGCCCCCAATAACCCCCCCAGTTGCGGCGCCTTTTAAAAAATTATTTATCATCTACCATCTTAGTTCATCACAAACATTGATGCACTGCTAATCCCACTATCAAACTTGATGTAAAAAACAAAAAATAAACTTAACTTTTCTAATAATTTTTATTCGGCGTAGATACTCGCGGTGGATTTAACTCTTTCATTATTTTACATTTTTTTTCCCTTTATTTTTTTTTAAGTTACTTCTCGTCTTTTTACATAATATGTGAATATAAGCTCACCCCCAAAATTTTATACCTAGAAAGCGGTCCCGCATCCCCCGTAGTGTGATGGTGACGCCCGCAGCCTAGCGCGGCGACCCTCTGCTTTTTCAAACCTTATTCCCCCAAAAGTTTTCCCCCAAACCCCCATTTGACATTGAAAAAAACTAGGCCCAACCCTCTCTTCCTGAGAAAATTTTTTGGGTGATTTTTTAAATCTGCAACAAATAATATTAATTATACAAAATGACGGCTACTAAAGTAACGCATAAACATTTGTTTCTTTCAACTCTAGTGTTTAGCTATTTTTCCTTGTACTTTTTGTTAAGACGGTTTGAATCTACACACTGCCTGATTTTGTTTGGTCTAGGATACTTGCCGATGTGTCACTATCTAGAGCAGTGGTTCTTAACCTGGGGTACCTGTACCACCAGGGGTACGAAACCTACACCTGGGGCTACGAGACATGCTGACCAATAATGCAATGTCATATTTATAAGGAAGCTGGAATTATATTTTTATAATTATTTTGTTCTGTCAACAATAATTGTTTTAACCACCTGGAGTTCATCATTAACCCGTAAAAACTGCGGAATACCTGTGTGACAATATCTCTGTGTACGGGGGGACTTTTGCCAGAATTCTTATAGTCGCTAAACAAACTTGAATATGCTCAATGTATTCGCCATATATTTGTGCAACCGCAAAAAATATTTTTGTTTTCTAAAGTCTGTCGTTATTCTATGATGTACTTGCAAGAGAAAAGCGTTGAGGTTTATGGAATCCATGGTACAGCTCGTTCACAGAAAACAGGCCGCAAGGGGTCTTCCTCTCTAATTAGTCCATGAGCCAGGCCAGATATGGGTTTAAACCACCGGGGGTGACTAAACACGAATGGTACTAAAATGTTTATAGAGTGACTGTAAATACATTAAGATATGATAGCCTTCCCGCACTGGTAGCTTAGTCTGATTTTTGATGCAATGGGGGTGCTACCCATAAAAAAAAAAAATTCAGGTGACGCTGGGGGTTTTTTCCTCATTTTCTTTAAAATCAATCACACGATCGTTGCGAAACTTTGGACACCTATGTAGAATTTGATTCTCTACCAGAGTTGTTCCTGGGTATTTTTCAAATTTCCTCATATTTTGGGATTTACCCAAAAAAAAAAAAATTTTTGGGTATTTTCCCATAAATCTGGAATAAATCCCTAAATATGGGAGAAATTGAAAAATAATTCTAACAGCTCTTGTAGCTAATTTGATTATCTACAAGAGTTATTCCGATGTATATTTCAAGTTTCCCCATATTTAGGGGTTTATTCATATTTGGTGATTTTTGGTGATATTTTGGGGATAATTTATTTTTTGGAAGGAGCAAACATATGTAGAATGGTTTCATGTAAATGTGTTTGTTTGTTTGTTCATGTAATGTTTAATGGTGATATTTTTTTTGCAGGTGTTGGGGCTGACTGTCTGACGGCATGATGCAACCATCAGCGAGGAAGAAAAGCACGGATCGACTGTATCATCCACTGCTCTGATGATGACAGCGATGTTCTGGTGTCACCAAACAGGATTTGGACTCCTGGAACACATTGCTCAGGGCTGCAGAGATCAGGCAGCATGATCCAGTCCTGGAAGCAGCCAAGGGCCCTTTGGAAGAAGGAGGAATCCCACCACATACATTATCACCTAAATGTCGTAGTCTTTTTACAATGAAGAAGTCACTGGGATTCTATCCTTCCCAAAGGGGTTTGTCAAGATAGAATCAGCAAGCTTTCGACCCCAGGAGGAGGGCATCAAGGGAGCCCCTAGTACTAGCAGGGTGTATGCCAAAGTATGTCTCTTCTGCGAGAAGTCAAGCAAGTACATGAAAGCAGAAAAAGACAAGGGAGCCCTCATCCAGTGTTTTTGAGCTACGAGCAGTGAGAAGATCCGCAAGAAGCAGCAACAAGGAAACTCAACCAGAGAATCCTGGTTTACTTAGCAGAGACCTTGTTGCTGCAGAGGGTCACTACCACAAGTCTTTGCTACAAACTCTTCACAAAAGATGATTCCCCAGCGGCCGCCAAGGTTCTGGTGCAGGTGAAAATCAGGAAGAAAGCGAGGGAGCACGCTACGAAGAGGCTGAGTTAGAAGCCCTCGAGGAACTCTTCTTGTATATAAGGCCCTGAATTATTCCCCAACCCAGAGGTACTGCCTATGATAAACCTCACATCTAGGCTTGAGAGATCCATGATGTCCCGTGGTATTATCCAACTGAAACCAGCGACAAAGAAACATGTTCGCCGAAAGATTGAAACCGAGTTTGGGGAATCACTACGCTTTGTCCCAGATGAGAAAGGAAAGCTTCTAATCTATCCACCGCAGCCTCTCAATGGAGACCTTCCCCGAAAAAGCACACAAAATGACAAAAGATCTGCAAGAAGCAAGAGCAGCAACTCTGAAGATATTTAACCAAAGCAGGAATGCAGCTGAGGAATGAGATCAATAAGCAAGATGTGAGTCAGCCAGGGCCTCCGATACAGATCAGAATGTTATTCCTGCAGCAGTCACTAAAATTCCTCCCACACCCTGCTGACAGGAGAGGGGTGAGGTGTCAAACCCCCTCGAAAGAGCTCAACGTCTTGCCACATCCTTGGGCAGTGACTTGGTCTTTGCTTTACCAGTGGCAAGACAAAGCCACCCAAGCACGTATGCTGCCCAATGCTGTAAAGTGTTTGACAGGAAACACAGAACTGATCCGAACTCTGAATCGTCTTGGCCACTGTGTGCACAAAACTCAATGTTTGAGGAGACGATACAGCCCTTTGTATCCAGAAGCGGGAATGTTCAAAGGATGACATCCACTCCCAGCAAACATCTACCCGGGTTTGTGTTCACAACCCTGGCCTGGGATAACATCGACCGACTTGAAGAGACACTAAGTGGAGCAGGTACTTCTCACAGAGTCAATGGCATTGCTGTCCAGTTCCAGGTTTCAGGCTCTGTGCCAGAGAAGGTTCCGCCAGAGATTACCAAAGTCCAAGATAAGAAGATCACTCTGACCGCATCAATTCTGCCCAATATACAATTTTGGGGCGGCGGGCAGGGCACCCCAGGATTGGGGACTGCGTATGTCGACACTCCCAAAAGAGGTCCAGGATTCAAAGACCAAGAACCATATCTGGCTTCTTACTCGAATGTCAGACCATGAGAACCAGTCCATCAGCAGTTGGACTGGGTTCAAAAATCAAAAATCCGCAGAGACATTGCAGTGGTCCAGGACACTGTAAGTACCTGCCCACTATCAATGCTCCCGCAACAGAAATGCCCACCCGTTAATGAAGTCTTGGAGCAAAACGCATGCCATCATGCAGCCTTAAGCTTAACAAGATTGTGTTGCGTGTTTGATCAAGCACTCTATGCCAAAAACTGCCGAGGTTCTCTGGAAACAAGAGAAGTTCAAGAAAAATTTTCATCAGGATGGGCGTCTTCCACACAATCTGCAATCTCCTCTCCACCATAGGGAAGAGGTTTCAGGATGCAGGTCTTAGAGATCTGTGTGGGGAAATTTAGGTGTCATCGCAGAAGGATCAGTGTCAGGGGTGTGATGGACGGCCGGAGGTACAACAGAGCAGTGGGGACTGCACAAGCTCGTGTATGAAGCACTGATGAGGCTTGCATGGAAAGGCTTCCTCCATGGCTAGAAGAAAACCCTTCAAGGGACATACACCATCTGGATGGAACACTGAAGAACATCAAACAGCTTCCACAGCAATGTGTCTCAGGGAACCTTTCAAGAGCTGATGGAGAAATGAATCATGCACACATATCCCGAAGCTTTTTCCAAGTTTATCTTGAGACCCAAAGAGATGAACACAACCCTCTCAGCATTCTGGATGTCATACCTGGAAATGGTTGAGATCATGCTGGACTGGTTCGAGCCTCCAGAGAAGGCAACTGGATGCTTCACCTAGGAGCAATCCGACAGATGATACCGTGGGTTTTGCCTATGACAAGGTGAACTATGCCCGATTCCTGACCTACTACATGCCATGATGTCTCGACTGCCCATTGAACACCCAGAGGTCCATGAACACTTCATGCAAAAGGGGGCCTTTCGGTCCAGATCGGTTTGCAAGAACCCTTTGGACGGATTCCTGTGGACCAGACCACGAAGAGACGATCAACAAAGACACCCAGGGCACCAGGGGGCACAAAAAGGCTTCAGCCTGAAAGGGGGGGAGCTGTCGCCAGGTACTACCTGACATCGGAGTATGCAGCAGATACTTGAGGCAGCTCAGGGCCAAAGGTAGTAGGCCAAAAGTATACTGACTTCAGCCAAACCCAGACCTACAGATGCCCAGGATTAGAGAGATGAGGCCGATGTCCAATCTTAGTTCAAATGATGGAGACCAGCTGGTGAACCCCTCAACGCAGGCAAGGAGATTTGTCAGTTTGTCAACTGCGATACAGCACCCACCAGAAGTTGCCAAAGACCTTCTAGGGGCCTACATAATAGGAGAGGATGCATATCAAAACCTTCAAGGAAGAGCGCCTGGAGACCGATACGCCAACATACAGTTTCATGACCCCCCCATGACGAAGACGAAACTGAGAACGTTCACTAACATCAGAATGAAGCCACGCTCACAAGCCATGCCAAGGAGGCTATCTTTAAGGCTGACAGGAACCTATTTGGCCAGATGATCCTTGTTGCTGAGAACAGAAAACTCAAAATGAGTGATGTCTTGGCTATCCCTGGGGCCTTTGCCATGGGCATTGCCAGCGGTGATGGGTCTCTCCGCAAGACCAACAAGGCTGCCCTAGCAAGGGAGTTGGAGAGGAATGTTTCTCCTGCAGAGGTGATCCCCCCAGCCCTCTGCTACCATAATTGATGGGATGAGCCTGGCCAGAAACTGAAGGGAAAACGGACAACACTTTTTCACAGCTTGCAGGCACAGCACTGAGTCAC
Source organism: Chionoecetes opilio (assembly GCA_016584305.1). NCBI lineage: Eukaryota > Metazoa > Arthropoda > Malacostraca > Decapoda > Majidae > Chionoecetes > Chionoecetes opilio. Next base: position 2,014 of record JACEEZ010000868.1, on the reverse strand, counting down.
GTTGTCCATGAGGTTGCTAAGAGCAGGCGCATTTATGTTGTGTTTGACGTCTACAAGGAGACATCCATCAAAGATGCAGAACGAGCCAAACAGAAGTGCAGGCACAGGGATCCATTTCAAGAAAAATTCAACCTGGGCACAACATCCAGCAGTGGAGAAAAGTTACTCGGTAGTTCCTCCAAAAAAGGCAAGTCTCATCAAGTTCTTTGGAGAAGAATGGGAAAAAACCACAGCACAGGGAGAAGCTCGAGGGCAAAAGGGGCTGTATGTCACATGTGAGCAGCCCCTGCTTCAAGATCACCAAAGAGCAGTGGAAGAGGCTCCTGAGCTTAAGTCAAGTCAAGAAGAAGCAGACACACGCCTCCTTCCATGCACTTCATGCAGCAGAATTTGGGTACAAGTCTGTCATCATCACTGCAGAGGATACAGACGTCATGGTCCTGTGTCTGGGCATGTGCCAAGATCCCATCCCACCTGTTCCAGAAGGGGCGGGTCGAAGAAACCCGGGCAAGATTCCTGGATATCACCACACTGAGCCGTACACTGGGAGGCAGCGTGTGTGGGTTCATTGATTGGTATGCATGCCTTTACAGGCTGTGATACCGTCAGTGCATTCGCTGGCCGGGGGGGAAGATGACGACACTCAAGCAGGTGAAGAGGACAAGACATACCAGGATGCTTTCCACGAACCCTTGGGCGCTCATGGGAAGTGTCTCCTGAACTCTTTGAGAAGCTACAGGAAATCACCTGCCACATGTACCTGCCATCTACCCACACAACTGAGGTGAACAAGCTTCTGTATATGAGCTGTCTGTGCGAGACGTGGAGAGAGTGGAGTTTAAGTCAACTCCCTCCTTGTGAGGGACTGCCTCTTTATGCATGCACTACGTGCAAAAATACCCCGGCTGCGATCTGGAGGAGAAGTCTGCCCGAGCCAGCCATTTGTTGCGAAACCCAACAGACTGCGGCTGGATGACAGATGAGGAGGCAAGCTTGCTGTCAACTGGATGCGAGGCCTCACCAGCACCAGATGCTGTTATGCAGCTACTGTCCTGCAAAATGTGTGCGGGGGCATGCGAACTCCCCAAGTGCATTGCCTCAGCAATGGCCTTTAAGTGTACGGACATGTGCAGGTTACAGACATGCCAGAACAAGGGCTATTGAAGAAGAGCCTGGTTTGCACCAACAGTCAGATTCCCAGTCTGACGTAGAGATATTGAGGAGGATTTAATTGGCCATAATAGTAAGTACAAGCCCATTTGGCAGCTTTGTGTGTTATTTACAGGACTTGTATTAAATGTGACAATTACTATATTCATTTTTGTGACATTTAGGCATTCCTGTCCCCAAATTTGACATTTTAAAAAATTTTTTGAAATTTTTGGTTTGGGTGTGTCTATTAAGAAGTGATAACGACCATTAAGCTACCAGTGTGCAAGGGCTATCATATCAAAACATAAACTAGAGACATGTAGCAAGCTAAAAACACCTAAGAGAATTAGTCACCCCGGGTGGTACCGATATCCCAAAATTCGGGTCTTGGCTCATGGACTAAATCTCTCTGCCCGCGATAAAAGAGGGACCGTCAGCACCTACACCTTCCATGTGGGCACTTTGGGGCACTGAGCCTATGTGTGGACCCCTGGGTCATTCTCAGGTAAAGTAGTGTTGCCCGATTTCACCGGCCGAAAAATTAGCCCACCTTTTTTAATTTGGCGGCCGCCCCAAATTTGGGCATACTCGCGTATTCTTAGTGAGGACCAAAAGGGCATAGCCGCGCTTTACGGGTTAAGGGGAGAGTCCGCCCGGGAAATTAAATTGGCACTACGGTCTGAAAATTATATGTTGTGATATTAGTAAATCTTGCATCACGTGAAAATTTCAGTGATCAGATGAAAGGAAAAATTTGAAAAAATTAAAGAGCCTATTTTTTTCGGTTTTTGGTGAAAATTTTGAATGCATTTTCAGCCATTTTTGACCGATTCTTGGACATGAAAGCATATGTTATTTAAAA
>JACEEZ010000867.1:34394-53387 GCA_016584305.1 Chionoecetes opilio | reverse complement strand
TCGAAGACCATTCAACATCCCCTTTTATGCCGAGGGCCATGACTCCGTGAGCCGGCAGTCTCAACCCATCCTTCTCGTAGGTAAGTCACCCGACGTTACGCCCTGTTCCCCCCCCCCTTTCCTTGTTATCATATTGTTATCTATATTTTCAAATATGGGTATCGACGTTTAGTTTCGCTAACGTAAAGGAGGCCTGTCCATCCTTATAAGTATTTATTTAATGAGTCTCAACCCATCCTTCTCGTAGGGAGAGGCTTCGACGGGAGTGACTCGCTCCTTTCCTCTTCAGGCCACATGGTCTTATGAATCCACACCACAACTCATTACTCTCACATTTTCTTTCCTATATATATATATATATTCAATGTATACCTATAGTGCTCAGTTGATACGGACATAGGTGATAATTCTGAGAATGATTCATTGAGGAAGTTTTTATGCTCATTAGAGCTCAGCTTCATTTCACAGGGAGAATTTCCCCTATCAGGTGGTAAGGTTTTTCTTACATCCGATTAGAGTTTTTCCGGTGTTGGATTAACCCTTATATGTTGTATGTGATCTCAAGCAAGAGACATACTATTTCAGTATGAATAAATAGGATGATGTTTTCAAATATAGTTCTTGTGTTTATTATAAAACCCCCAGGTGATTATTCTGTGTTAGGACAGTAATTCTCCACACTTCCAAAAGAGTCAGCCTTACTCGGTATAGTTCCACGTATCAATCACGACTACCAAAATAAATCTAATCTTACTATTATTCAAGCGCGCCCAGGGAGTTACCCAGAGAACTACTCGCCTGAGCTGGTGGCAGCATCCCCTTAACTCACACCCTGTTCCCTTAACCTAAACCCTTACCCCTTCCCCTTAAATACATCCCCCATTTCAGTACTCTCCGCAGTGAGAAGTGGTCAAAACTATATCCATAGTGAAGTCATAAGACTAAGTTATAATCCTCCATTCAAGTTGTAATCAAATGAAAAATCATAATCAATTAATATCATTCAAGTAACATTGACCAGTTATAAACTCCCCATAGGAGTTACTGGCAACACATAATAAGATAATGAGAGCAAAATGAGATCGTGTATAAACATTTATTTTCTTTCACCTTTTTTTATTCAACTCTTCCTTACTCCTGTACTTTTGCTTGCATTAAATTTTCACTCACAGTCTCGGAATCACCACGTTTTCCGATTATCCATGGTATTTTGGCACGTTCCTAATGTAAAAATATAAAAGGGGTTTCAAACCTGTGATGAATGTCATACTTGTGACAAACATTTTTTCGGCGGGCCGCGGGGGCGAGCTTTCCCTTAATTGCAGAGGTGAGGGAGGGAGGGACCAAAATTCTTGTTTTGGTTGTTGAAGTGTTCAAAGCCTTGTGTTTGGGTCGAAGCGCCAAACAGCGCTCAGACGGGCCCAGCGTGATTGGCTAGTGGGTTTCTCGGACCACACCCACGCATTGGGCTTTAGAGGTTTTATGGCAGGGCAAAAGCGCCTGAAATCTCGACTTTTAACATAGCCTAGAGCCGGTGCCTTAGCCGGGCCTGTTACAAAAGCGCCTGAAGACCGGTAAAGCGTTTCTTTGCCTTACCTTTTATGGCACTTCTCAGCATCCCCCCCTTTATCATCTCGGTGGCCACGCACCACTCCCCGCCGCGGCACGTCGCCCTCCACAATTATAACCTACATTGTCCCCAGCAACAAGCCGATTTCGGCATTCTTTATTTTTCGTTTTTCCAAGGCATTGCTTATTGTATTTTGACAAGCGTTGCCAGACGCGGCAGTACTGCCCTTAGAAAACAGTGTGAACATCGCCAAATTTTACATGCCACAATATACATGTAAAAAATATTTAAGTTTTGCTATCGGGGGCGAGTAATTTGCATTAAATTGCTATTATAGAACGTTCCATCGTAGCATGTATCCATATAATTAGTAGAACAACAGAAGAACTATTTTTTTTGGTTTCAGATGCGGTGCATCAAGGGTTTATCGCAAAATTTTAATTTATGAAAAATATTAGTCGCGGAGCTAAAAAACACATTTAGACCAACCTTTGAGTTAAAACTGCCAGCGACCACTGGCATTTCTGAGTTCAGATCATTGGAATTCTCGCAACCCACTTTTTTCACAATTATCGCTAATAGGCTGCTAAAAAAAAAAAAAAAAAAGTTATCGGATCATCTCATAAGTAGGCTTAAAACCTTCCCGGGTCAACCTGATTCCAAAAATGTGGTATATGATGGGATTCCGCCACGGGGGGCGGAACCTATAACCACACACACACACACACAGACACACTTTCGCTATATTTTATAATAATAGATGCAAAAACATAGCTTAAAGTGCGATTTTGCATAGTAAGAAATTGCTCAAATGCAAAAATGGAATTAGATAAAATCGTCTTAGAATCCATTTTACATAGGAAATTGGCATGCCAAAGTTGAGAAAAAAGAATTTTTGTTATACGGCGTACCCTAAAACCAAGGGTACCAAAATAGTTGGATTGGGTTACGATGGGAGGAAGGACAAGACCAGGGCGATGGTCCCCGGGACAGTATGGGAAACTGCACCCAAGGTTGATCAGGGGAGGAGCTTTGTGTCAGGGACAGAGGAGCCATCTGGAAGGTCCCTTTTGGCACTTTGTACCAGGGGGCCCCGGTTGCCACCTGAGAAGCCTGCGTTCAAGGTGGCTCAGGCTCTCTTATGATCTGTGGTGACATACGAATCCACCGACCCCACTGATCGTACTGCAAGGTGACTCAACTAGGGCCCAAAACCCCGGGTGGAAGGGGGGGTACTCACCCCCATTTGGAGAAGATGCGGGGACGCGAGCTCTTCTGGAGTATATGGGTGTTGCACACAAACGAGTTGCCCCTGCGCCACCTTATCACCAGCATCAACGGGCCTACCTCATCTGACACTGGGCTTCACGGGTCCAGGGGCAGTCTGCTGTCCAGCGTGAATGAGATGCAGTTCAACGCCAGAGTCAGAGGAGTGCCAGGCGGTGAAGAAACTCACGGAGATACCGGAGTATATCCTGGTCAACATGTCCACTGACAGCAGGTCTCCTACCAGCTGGTCCAGGGTGTGAAGCGGGGCGTTTTTTCCCATCCGAGCTGCAGGAGATCAAGTGTGGCAAGGTGTCCCACTCCAGATGGCTCACCACAGCCCAGTCGCTCGTGTTTCATGTGGACCAGAAAAACATGGACTGACTGGCAAAGAAAATGAATACCCTGGAAATCCTAGTCAAGTACTGCCTTTCAGGTGTACTTCAAACTTTACTACGACATCAAGGTTCACCATAGACTAGAGGACGGCCCAAGCACATCCTCACGCAGCTCAGAGTGATGATTGGTCGCGCCCAAGAAGGTCCAAAACAGCTGTGACCTTCTACGTGCGGACCAGAGCATGGTTCGCACACTCGAATGTGTCCTCCTCTCGCTGATGGCGAGTCAGAGTGAGGACGACCGCAGGTTTCGCCGTACCCAGATTTTGAAGCTGAGGGCTAGCGAGGAGTATGGGGACACCAGTGTAAGACCACGCATCACACCCAAGTGAAACTTGTCAACCACCAGCTTTTCAGACAAATGATCAGCTGGCCCGCCTGGCCAGGTTGCACGAGCCGGCATTCACCTGTTCACTGTCCGGGGGGTCAGATCAAGGAGATCCTGGCAAGCCGTACGAGGTTCCAGAGTTCTCTATCCACATTCAGAGACACCGAAAGAGTCGTGAAGCAGGTGCAGAGGCTGCGGCCCGCAGTGGTGGGGCAGCAGGCCAGGACGGGTTTTATCCGGGCTCGGGCCCACCACCGGGAGACCATGCCCTGCTTAGGTCTAAGAAGGACTTTATGGACACGTTCTAGGCCAACGTAGAGGCTGTGACACTGTGATGTAGTGCCTGATGAACCAACTGATCAGAAAAGACTTACCACGCTAGTCATTTGGAACTCATATTTGGTGCATGATGCATAAACAGGACCAACCGGACACTGCGTACTATTTAAGCATTATTCGATAAGGATGCAATATAAAAGTGCGATTTTGCATAGTAAGAATTGCTCAAATGCAAAAATGGAAATAGAAAAAAATCGTCTTAGAATTCCATTTACATTGGAAATTGGCATGCCAAAGTTGAGAAAAAGAATTTTTGTTACACGGCGTACCCTACTATATACTCTTCCAGAAGACGAGAATATGCGGCCCGGAGAGTGCCTCGCGGTGGAGGCCCGAGAGGTGGGGGCGGAAGGCAGGTGCGCATTCAACCGATCTTCGCGCTGGTCGTTTCCCGACCAGGAACATGGAGGCTGACAATTCCTGGCTGCCGCGCCGAAGCGACCATGGTAATAACAATACTTGTGGCTAATAGGGGAGTGGTGGGCTGAGAATGCGACCTCTAATCGCTGAATGGCAGAAGCCATGTCGGAGAGGCGGGCGCTTGTTGAAGAGCTGTGCGCCAGGGCATTGCCATGGCCCCTCGCGCCCCGGGTCTCTCCAGCGCACTGAGAAATTTCGTGGAGCCGGCAGGGTGTCACCTGGGGTAAAAACCGCGGGCGCCCGGACCCCTGTCGGAGGCGCTGCAGGCACAGGAGTAGTGGGGGGGGGGTAGAGGAGGGTGGGAAGGGGGACGTGATGTAGGCCGCGTGAATATTGTCAACGAGCTCTGCGTATTCATTGGGGTGTGACCGGGCCCCGTAAACCCGCCAGCTGCACGCGAACGGCGTGAGGCATGAGGCTGGTGTGGGCGGTACCGAAGCATAGCCTCGGACAATGGGAAACCCGCAGCTCTGTTAAGGTCTGCATTCGGGAGAGGAATGCTGAAGGGCGACGTCCGTCATATTGTAGTGTGTCGATCGCGTCGAGCTCAGCCACGTAAGCCTCGCACGACCTTCCAAGGGCGCGGACAGGAGGGCAGTTTTCAACGCCTCATATTTCCCGTCAGCCGGGGGCGCCATAAGCATTGAGAGATGCGGGCAGCGACGTCAGACGGAATCGCCCTGACAAGCGCCTGAAACTTGTGGAGATCCGTGATTTCGGGGAGCCCGCCCACGAAGCTTCCAGATGCATAAGCTACGTGGCTATGTCCTAGGTGAAGGCTGGGAGGCGTGGGCTGTTTAGTATCCATCGTGTCGTAGCTACACTCGAGGTCACCAATTGTAGTAGTTCTTTAGCTAGACACGGCATATAAACGGCATACACCAAACACTAAGTTCGCACACAAGTTTATTAGGGCGGAAATAAACACGAGTTACAGCGGAGGAAGGCCACGATAATCACAGAGAGAGGCGTGTGTGTGCTCTCTGTGACGGCCGATTAGTTACTGGCAGGATACCAGTCGCGAGGGCAGGAGGTGCGGGGAATTTGGGTCACCGCAGTCAGGTCGCCCCTCAGCCACACCTGGCCAGGCGTGACCTTTAGGATAATTAAGCAGCTGGCGTGAAGCCCAACATTGGGGTCACTACACACCATCGGACAAGAACAAACATTACTGCAAATACAAACCATAATCCATAAATACAAATACACAAACCGTTTATCACAGGCAAACAACAGAAACAAACACACTATACATCTGCCAGGATTAAGTTGTATCATAAGATGATTGTTGAGCAAATTAAGTAGGATAAGCAAAGGCAAATATAATCTCTCATTGNCTTCCCCAAAAAGGTCGCTACTCGGTATAGTTCCACGTATCAATCACGACTACCAAATAAATCATCTTACTATTATTCAAGCGCGCCAGGGGAGTACCCAGAGAACTACTCGCCTGAGCTGGTGGCAGCATCCCCTTAACTCACACCCTGTTCCCTTAACCTAAACCCTTACCCCTTCCCCTTAAATACATCCCCCATTTCAGTACTCTCCGCAGTGAGAAGTGGTCAAACTATAATCACATAGTGAAGTCATAAGACTAAGTTAAATCCTCCATTCAAGTTGTAATCAAATGAAAAATCATAATCAATTAATATCATTCAAGTAACATTGACCAGTTATAAACTCCCCATAGGAGTTACTGGCAACACATAATAAGATAATGAGAGCAAAATGAGATCGTGTATAAACATTTATTTTCTTTCACCTTTTTTTATTCAACTCTTCCTTACTCCTGTACTTTTGCTTGCATTAAATTTTCACTCACAGTCTCGGAATCACCACAGTTTTCCGATTATCATGGTATGTGGCACGTCCTAATGTAAAAATATATAAGTGGTCAAAACCTGTGATGAATGTCATACTTGTGACAAACAGTTTTCGGCGGGCCGCGGGGGCGAGCGTTGCCTTATTGCAGAGGTGAGGGAGGGAGGGACCAAAATTCTTGTTTTGGTGTTGAAGTGTTCAAGCCTTGTGATTGGTCGAAGCTGCCTAAACAGCGCTCAGACAGGCAGCGTGATTGGCTAGTAGGATTCTCGGACCACACCCACGCATTGGGCTTTAGAGGTGTATGGCAGGGCAAAAGCGCCTGAAATCTCGACTGTACATAGCCTAGAGCCGGTGCCTTAGCCGGGCCTGTTACAAAAGCGCCTGAAGACCGGTAAAGCGCTCTTTTCGCCTTACCTCTATGGCACTTCTCAGCATCTCCCCCCTTATCATCTCGGTGGCCACGCACCACTCCCCGCCGCGGCACGTCGCCTCCACAATTATAACCTACATTGTCGCAGCAACAAGCCGATTTCGGCATTCTTTATTCTTCGTTTTTCCAAGGCATTGCTTATTGTATTTTGACAAGCGTTTGCCAGACGCGGCAGTACTGTCTTAGAAAACAGTGTGAACATCGCCCAAATTTTACATGCCACAATATACATGTAAAAAATATATTAAGCTTTGCTACTCGAGGCGAGTAATTTGCATTAAATTGCTATTATAGAACGTTCCATCGTAATGCATGTCATCCATATAATTAGTAGAACAACAGAAGAACTATATTTTTTGGTATTCAGATGCGGTGCATCAATGTTTATCGCGAAATTAATTTATGAAAAATATTAGTCGCGGAGCTAAAACACAGTAGACCAACCTTTGAGTTAAAACTGCCAGCGACCACTGGCATTTCTAGAGTTTCAGATCATTGGAATTCTCGCAACCCACTTTTTTTCACAATTATCGCTAATAGGCTGCTAAAAGAAAAAAAAAAAAAAAGTTATCGGATCATCTCATAAGTAGGCTTAAAACCTTCCCCTGGTCAACCTGATTCCAAAAATGTGGTATATGATGGGATTCCGCCACGGGGGGCGGAACCTATACCACACACACACACACACAGACACACTTTCGCCTATATTATTATAATAATAGATGCAAAACATAGCTTAAAGTGCGATTTTGCATAGTAAGAAGTGCTCAAATGCAAAAATGGAATTAGATAAAATCGTCTTAGAATTCCATTTTACATAGGAAATTGGCATGCCAAAGTTGAGAAAAAGAATTTTTGTTATACGGCGTACCCTAACAAGGGTACCAAAATAGTTGGATTGGGTTACGATGGGAGGAAGGACAAGACCAGGGCGATGGTGCCCGACAGCTATGGGAAACTGCACCCAAGGTTGATCAGGGAGGAGCATGTGTCAGTGACAGAGGAGCCATCTGGAAGGTACCTTTGGCACTTTGTACCAGAGGACCCGGTGCCACCTGAGAAGCCTGCGTTCAAGGTGGCTCAGGCTCTCTATGATCTGCTGGTGACATACGACTCCACCGACTCACTGATCGTACTGCAAGGTGACTCAACTAGGGCCAACACGGGGTGGAAGGGTTTGGTACTCACGCCCATTTGGAGAAGATGCTGGGACGCGAGCTCTTCTGGAGTATATGGGTGTTGCACACAAACGAGTTGCCCCTGCGCCACCTTATCACCAGCATCAACGGGCCTACCTCATCTGACACTGGCTTCACGGGTCCAGTGTGCAGTCTGCTGTCCAGCGTGAATGAGATGCAGTACAACGCAGAGTTCAGAGGAGTGCCAGGCGGTGAAGATCTCACGGAGATACCGGAGTATATCCTGGTCAACATGTCCACTGACCAGCAGGTTTTCCTACCAGCTGGTCCAGGCTGTGAAGCGGGGCGTTCTCCCATCCGAGCTGCAGGAGATCAAGTGTGGCAAGGTGTCCCACTCCAGATGGCTCACCACAGCCCAGTCGCTCGTGTACATGTGGACCAGAAAGAAATGGACTGACTGGCAAAGAACTGAATACCCTGGAAATCCTAGTCAAGTACTGCCTGCAGGTGTACTTCAAACTTTACTACGACATCAAGGTTCACCATAGACTAGAGGACGGCCCCAAGCACATCCTCACGCAGCTCAGAGTGATGAGGTCGCAGCCCAAGAAGGTCCAAACAGCTGTGACCTTCTACGTGCGGACCAGAGCATGGTTCGCACACTCAGAATGTGTCCTCCTCTCGCTGATGGCGAGTCAGAGTGAGGACGACCGCAGGTTCGCCGTGACCCAGATTTTGAAGCTGAGGGCTAGCGAGGAGTATGGGGACACCAGTGTAAGACCACGCATCACACCCAAGCTGAACTTGTCAACCACCAGCTTGCAGACACTGATCAGCTGGCAGCCTGGCCAGGTGCACGAGCCGGCATTCACCTGTTCACTGTCCGGGGATCAGATCAAGGAGATCCTGGTCAAGCCGTACGAGGTTCCAGAGTTCTCTATCCACATTCAGAGCACCGAAAGAGTCGTGAAGCAGGTGACAGAGGCTGCGGCAGCAGTGGTGGGGCAGCAGGCCAGAGAACGGGTTCATCCGGGCTCGGGCCCACCACCGGGAGACCATGCCCTGCTGTTTGGTCTAAGAAGGACTTTGTGGACACGTTCTAGGCCAACGTAGAGGCTGTGACACTGTGATGTAGTGCCTGATGAACCAACTGATCAGAAAGAGCTTACCACGCTAGTCATTTGGAACTCATATTGGTGCATGATGCAATAAACAGGACCCAAACCCGGGCACTGCGTACTCATTTAAGCATTATTCGATAAGGATGCAATATAAAAGTGCGATTTTGCATAGTAAGAATTGCTCAAATGCAAAAATGGAAATAGATAAAAAACGTCTTAGAATTCCATTTTACATTGGAAATTGGCATGCCAAAGTTGAGAAAAAGAATTTTTTGTTACACGGCGTACCCTACTATATACTCTTCCAGAAGACGAGAATATGCGGCCCGGAGAGTGCCTCGCGGTGGAGGCCCGAGAGGTGGGGGGGGAAGGCAGGTGCGCATTCACCGATCTTCGCGCTGGTCGTTTCCCGACCAGGACATGGAGGCTGACAATTCCTGGCTGCCGCGCCGAAGCGACCATGGTAATAACAATACTTGTGGCTAATAGGGGAGTGGAGGGCTGAGAATGCGACCTCTAATCGCTGAATGGCAGAAGCCATGTCCGGAGAGGCGGCGTCTGTTGAAGAGCTGTGCGCCAGGGCATTGCCATGGCCCCCTCGCGCCCCGGGTCTCTCCAGCGCACTGAGAAATTTCGTGGAGCCGGCAGGGGTGTCACCTGGGGTAAAAACCGCGGGCGCCCGGACCCTGTCGGAGCGCTGCAGGCACAGGAGTATGGGGGGGGGGTAGAGGAGGGGGGGAACGTGATGTGAGGCCGCGTGAATATTGTCAACGAGCTCTGCGTATTCATTGGGGTGACCGGGCCCCGTAAACCCGCCAGCTGCACGCGAACGGCGTGAGGCATGAGGCTGGTGGCGGTACCGAAGCATAGCCTCGGACAATGGGAAACCCGCAGCTCTGTTAAGGTCCTGCATTCGGGAGAGGAATGCTGAAGGGCGACGTCCGTCATATTGTAGTGTGTCGATCGCGTCGAGCTCAGCCACGTAAGCCTCGCACGACCTTCCAAGGGCGCGGACGAGGGCAGTTTTCAACGCCTCATATTTCCCGTCAGCCGGGGGCGCCATAAGCATTGAGGAGATGCGGGCAGCGACGTCAGACGGAATCGCCCTGACAAGCGCCTGAAACTTGTGGAGATCCGTGATTTCCGGGGAGCCCGCCCACGAAGCTTCCAGATGCATAAGCTACGTGGCTATGTCCTAGGTGAAGGCTGGGAGGCGTGGGCTGTTAGTATCCATCGTGTCGTAGCTACACTCGAGGTCACCAATTGTAGTAGTTCTTTAGCTAGACACGGCATAAACGGCATACACCAAACACTAAGTTCGCACACAAGTTTATTAGGGCGGAAATAAACACGAGTTACAGCGGAGGAAGGCCACGATAATCACAGAGAGGAGGCGTGGGGTGTGCTCTCTGTGACGGCCGATTAGTTACTGGCAGGATACCAGTCGCGAGGGCAGGAGGTGCGGGGAATTTGGGTCACCGCAGTCAGGTCGCCCCTCAGCCACACCTGGCCAGCGGTGACCTTTAGGATAATTAAGCAGCTGGCGTGAAGCCCAACATTGGGGTCACTACACACACATCGGACAAGAACAAACATTACTGCAAATACAAACCATAATCCATAAATACAAATACCACAAACCGCTTCATCACAGGCAAACCAACAGAAACAAACACACTATACATCTGCCAGGATTAAGCTTGTATCACTAAGACTGATTGTCTGGCAGCAAATTAAGTAGGATAAGCAAAAAGGGCAAATATATATCTCCTTCATTGTGTTCCCAATTTTTTTTCTTCCACTTAATTGATAGTAGTTTCAGTTCATTAGAGTTTTTTGATGCCTCATTTATTGTACAAATGAATAATAACTATAATATGACCATGACAATATTGACCCCACAATAGTGGGGAGGGCTATGAAGATAAGGGAAATGTGGATAAAATGTGAATATAGGAAGAAAAAAAGGTGGATATAACCTAACCTAACCTAAAAGTGAATAAATGATGCAGTATATAAGTGAATTGAAAATGAAAGAAAAAAAGAAAGAAAAGGAGAAGTGAAAGAAAAATAGGTGAATTGAACCTAACCAAACCTCACGTACCTGAATTAATTAAAATAACTATTGCACTAAAAAACCATACAGGCATACGTACAGTATATGATGCCAAAAATCCACTGCGTATGGTAAGATTGCTTGCTACAGAAACTGCAATAAAAGAAAGAAATACCGCAAGAAGTTCAAGAGAGTTCTTGGGTGACGGCATTTTAGGGTGAAAAGGTCCAGTATGACACCCTTTCTTCTTATATTACCAGAAATGACTGTTTGCAGCAATTGTTGCATGAACAAGACAACACCTTAAACTCTTTGCCGTTGGAATGCCCAATGTAAAATTAGCTATATAATATTCATATATACGACCATCACAAAATCTATAAATCCATGCAGCATAACATAAGGTAACCAGCATGAACAAGACACATAAGAACCACTACCATCATGCTGGTTCAACATATATGTCAGACCTTCTCTGGATATTAAAGAAATATAGTTCTTTAATGTAAGAGACATTTCTCTGTGAAATTCTTTCCCAAATTTAGTTGTGTCTCTCATTAATATTAATACTTTTGAAACAGCCTGGCTAAGTAAGACACTATTTTAATTTTAATATATTAATTGAGCAGCATTAATACTTAGTTATTCCTTGTAGCTGCATATAATGCATTTACCATTATATTAATTTTGTCTTTGATTACTTCAATTTATTGTTCAAAAATTATTACTGGTGTATTAGCAGTATGTATATTATAGCAGCAACTTCCTTGTCTATAATCTTCCAGGTTGGGAAGCCCACCAGGTAAGAAACCTGGTAAAATTCAATTACCAAGTCACACTATGTTCGTCGCCACACTCAACACACAGTTCACACACAGAAGTAACTGAATAACACTAATAATGATAGGGGCTACACAAATAAGGTTATCAGCAGCCAAATTAGTATAAATAGTTCAAGGCGACTCGGTATAGTGTGCTGGTCACCATGGTTTGCAGACTTTTTTCATATGCTTTTGGGAATAAATAAGTGTTCATAATATTTCTAGTGACACATTAAGAATCCTACATTCCAGTAAATATATCTAGTTTATATGTGGAAGTCATGAAATTAATTACAGGTGATATCATTGGAATATCTCCTAGAACAAGCATCTGCATTCTTTTAATGCGCTCTTTAGCTAGCTAGGTTTTCTAGCCTTATAAGCAATGTTTCGCCACGAAATCTCTGTAACTTACCGATGAAATGTTAAGTTACCATTCCTGGCTATCTGGGTGCAGCCATATCCAGAGCAAGCCTGCATAATGGTAAAATGTACAGGTCTGTGAGTGGCGCGCGTACCGTCATATTTGCATTGGTTTGGGTCACTGTCCGACTGTCTGTATGTCTTTGAGCAAAGGGGCGGAGCCAAAGCTGGCTTCACTGAAGTGACGTCATGGCCTCTCCTGTTATTATAGGCCTCTTCCATTTGTGCCCAAGCTGCATGAACCAGTTCTTTCAGTTCAGGGTTGGGTTCTGGGTTCAAGGTTGGGTTCGCGTGTCACAAATGGAACGCAAAAACCCCGTTTTTTGTTTACAAACATACTCAGCTGGCGAGGCAATTTAAGAGAGAGAGAGAGAAGAGAGAGAGAGAGAGAGAGAGAGAGAGAGAGAGAGAAGAGAGAGAGAGAGAGAGAGAGAGAGAGAGAGAGAGATACCGAGAGAGAGAGAGAGAGAGATACCGAGAGAGAGAGAGAGATAACGAGAGAGAGAGAGAGAGAGAGAGAGAGAGAGAGAGAGTCGAGAGAGAAGAGAGAGAGACGAGAGAGAGAGAGAGAGAGAGAGAGGAGAGAGAGAGAGGAGAGAGAGAGAGAGAGAGAGAAGAGAACGAGAGAGAGTTAAGAGATAACGAGAGAGGGGATAACGAGACGAGAGAGATAACGAGAGAGAGGAGATAACGAGAGATGAAGAGAGAAGAGAGAAGGAGAAACGTGATAACGAGAGAGGAGGAAAATAACGAGAGAGAGATAAAGATGGGGGAGAGATCGGAAGATACGAAGAGTAAAGGAGAGATAACGAGAGGGGGAGAGATAACGAGAGAGAGAGATAACGGAANACGGGGGTCATTTTTTTTTAAAATGGTTCGGTTTTCAGTATATATGTTATTAATCTTCGAAAAATGTTTATTCTTAATTTTCAAAAAAAAAACAGTAAAACGCTAAAAAAAATGCCTTACGAGGACTATGAAAAAATATCGAACTTAAATTTCACTTCAACTTTTTCCCATTTAAAATTGCGATTCAATTTTTTCATGAAGGGTATCAATAAGCGCAATTTTTTTAGTTTTCCTTCTATATTTCGTTATCTGATAAAATTTAGAACCTGCAAAAATTAGCTTTAACAATAAAAAAAATCATCATCGGAAATTTTCCCGATTGATAAAGTATTTATTTGGGAAACCCTAATTTAACAGGTACTAATTCTTTTTTCAAAAAAACAAAATATATATAAATAATCTCATCTGGGGAAAAAATTCCCGATTGATGATTTTTTTTTTTTATTTAAGCTAATTTATGCATGGTTCTAATTAATTTATCAGAAAAACGAAATACACAAGGGAAAAACTAAAAAAATTTCGCTTTTGATACCCTTCATGTAAAAGTTGACTCGAAAAGTTTAAAATGGCGAAATTTAAGTGAATAAAAATTTCATGATTTCTTATAGTCCGTAAGGGGCATTTCTTTGGGGTTTTTTCGTTTTTTATTTGATTATTATGAAAAACTTTACAAAAATTTTACAGTATACCATATATACTGATAACCTCTATTGATATCCTAGACCAATATCTTTTTGTGGGGGCGCCCGGGGGCCCCCTATGCGCCCCGAAAATCAAAAAATTGTCGCGTGACAGCCCAGGTAATGGTCTTGCCCCCTTAATAAACTTCTATGCACTCTAGTTTTGCCCCCATTCGGGGAGTAACATTTTATAAGCCTTATGACAATACTCCTCCTACTTATATCATCCAAACATGCTAAATTCTCTGTTAACCCACTATCTAAGTGGTTGATGAAAAACAAAAAATTGTAAGTCGTATATTTTCGAATCTCATATTTGGGCCGTAGATATAGATCCCGTGAACTCACGTCTTTTAAAAGGGAGAGCCCCGCCGTAAATTTTTAAATTTGCTCTAGGGTCATGAATAATTTTTTGTTGGTACCCTTTTTACCCAAATGAACTTTTAAAGCCGATCAGATGAAAAATTTTTAAAAAAAATTAAAGAACCTTTTTTTTTGCCCGGTTTTTTGATAAAATTTTGGAATTGCATCTCCTCAGCCATTTTTTGACCGTTTTCCTTGTGACATGAGTATATGATAAATTTTTTGTTATTCTAAAATTTTGTTCTGAGAAAATTTTAAAAATTGTTTCAAAATGTTAAATCCCCTCGTTTGGGGCTTTTAAAAAAAATGTCCGACTGAAAAAAATTTCCCCCTTTTTCGAAAGCCAAAGGATAGGGTTTCCCATGACCATATAACTCAAATTCGATAAAAATGTTTTTTTTCATATTGTCACGGCGGACTTTTCCCCTTAATTTTTTTTTTTCATTATATGTAAATTTGTTCTACCCTGTTTTTTTTAAATTACTTCGCGTCTTCTAATAATAGTGAATATAAGCTCCCCACAGAGTTATAACCTAGAGAGCGAGTCCCGCATCCCGTGTATTGTGAGGGTGACGCCCGCGCCTAGCGCGGCGACCCTCTGGCTTACAACCCTTATTCCCAAAACTATTTTCCGACACCACCTTTTGACATTGAAAAAAAAACTATGCCACCATCGTTTTCCTGAAAAAATTTTTGGATCGTATTGCAAAAAATTCTGCAAAAATAATTAAATATACAAAATACGCTAAAAAAGTAGGCTCAACATTTTTCCCTTAAAACTCCTTAGTGGTCAGCTATTTATCCTTGTACCATTATAAACCCGGGTTTTCCTGAATCTACATTGCCTGATTATTTTGGGTTTGATACTTGCCGATGTGTCCTATCAAGAGTGGTTCTTACCGGGGGGTACCTTTACACCAGGGGTACAAAACCCTTACCCTGGGCTACGAACGCGACCAAAAAAATTCACTGGACAACAAATTTCAAAAAAAATTTATTACGGGGAGAGTGAAAAAGTGTTTAGATAATTGGGTACGCTGATTTCAAAAATCAAAACCGTTTTGCTGTATCACGCCCGGTTTTTTGGTTAAGAAATACTCCCTTTCCCCTAAAGTCAGGTTTAAATAAATTTACAAAATTCATTTATTCTTTTTTCATCAAAATGCTTAAAAATTAAAAGAATTACAGAAAACTCTACTAGAATGAATTAAAAAGGCTTTAGGCATTTGGCTTTGCGTTGTGCTGCTCTTGTCATTTCACGAGCGGGAAACCGCAGAAGTCCCCCTCATGTTCGGGTTGTGCCCCCCTTTTGGTAACGCGTCTCCAGAGTAAAATCTTTGGTGGAATCGCTCGCCGTGCCGTCCGAGAAGCCCCCAGTTGTCGGGGAAAAAAGTTCGGTGCGGGTGTGGAAAATGGTCTTTAGGGGACATCCTGGACCAATTTCTGAAGGGCCCCCAGCAGCTGCTGCACTATTTCTTTATATTTTCCGCGCGCTCGTTCCCCCAAAAAGTTTCCGTCACGCTTTGAAGCCCTCCCCTGCCAGCTTTTGGGGGGTTTGAGTTGTCGGAAAAGTTTTTGTCCTTCATTCCCCCTCGGATTTGCGGTCCACAAGACACCCAGCCTTGATTTAGCCTCCGACAAAGGGGTTGCCAAATTCTCCTTTAGGTATAAAAAAACCCCTGCCCCTTTAGAACATTGCCCCACAAAAAATTTTTCATCAAGCCGAGCTTTATGTGGATGGGGAAGGGAAAATCTTGGCTGGTTCGACAGGGGACATGCTTACGTTGTACACCGGTACATCCCCGTCCGCTCTTTCCAAACTTCTTTCCCGTGATTCTTGTCGTCTCTGCTATCCCAAGCAAAGGAAGCCAAATTTTTTCGTGTAGCGCGCAGCCCTAACAACAGCCCCCCACTTTCAAGTCTCCGCAGATTGCCAGTTGAAGTCATTTTTCTTTATGGAATCAAGCACTGCCGCATAGTCTCATGGTCTCTTTTTTGCCGAACCGTGGCCGTGGGCATGGGTTTTTTGTTCCATTGTGGAGCAAAACAGCCTTCCTGTTCTTCCCCGAGTCGATGGAAAAGGGGGCCAGTCTCGGATCGTATCACACCCCAAATTTTTTTCAAAAGACCGTTGTGCACTGCAATGTCATCGTGTCTTCCATTCAAAGAAATGAGCCATGTCGCTGTGACGTTTCTCTGAACAAGGATATCTTGGTGTTAGGGTTTAGTAGATTCCAGGGTGCAGCCTTGATCCAAACGCTTGCCTTCGCCTTTGACAGCAGAGATCTCTTCAAGTCATTTAACTCTCCCTGGTTCGAGGTGGGTTCTTTTTCTTGAGTGTCGGGGTTTAAAAGGTTCATCCCATCCTCTTCGCCACTGCTTACAGTTATGTTCTGATCAGCGGGCATGTTGGAACGGGGTTCTCTCTCTAGGCCAGGTTTACGAGCAGGACGCAGTCGCGTACTTTATTGGCCTTTATTTTTCCTGTTAAGCCGGGGATGCTTTTGCGCAAAATAACAAACACATATGTTTGCGGGTCACCCCCTTCAGGGCACCGCAAAAAGGAAAGCCGCGCGCTTTTCCCCCCAACCCTGGTCAAGGCTAGTGGCAGCTTGTGCACAGATGGTTTGGGGGGGCCCCCTCTTTCCTTGGCCCCCACCTTACCCCAAGTAAAATGAAAGTAGGCGCCTTCATTTTCCTGCCGTAAAACACTTCCGTTTATCTTTTTTGGTATAAAGACCACAACATAACAGTTTTCTGGATGATTTGGGAAGGGGAAAGTCTACCATTTTAACGAAAGAAAGAAAGCCCAAAAAAAATTTGTTATATAAGTACGTTATATCGTAGTTACGTAAAAGGGGGAGGCTGCAGAATCACCTAAAGGCGCTGTCTGTGCTAGATTTGTTAGGTTTGATTTCGGCGTGTGTGGTTGGTTTCGCGTGGTCAGTTTTTGTTGAAGTCGTTCTCAAAAAGTTTCGTGACTTTGTTCGCGCGCAGCCAACGCTCCAAGGCCCCAAAAATAGACCCCGCGCAACCAACCACATCACCCCGCAATCAATACGCTATACAATCTAGCTACAGACAGCGACCTTCAGAGTGCAGTCTGCAGCCTACCACCTCTTACGAATAGGCATGTTAAAGACATATGGAATTGAAGCATTCATGATGAAATAAATGAATAAATGAATTTATGTAAATTTCATTGAAATCCTGACTTCTAGGCAATGGGAGTATTTCTGTAACTCAAAATCCTGACGTGATACAGCAAAACGGTTATGATTTTTGAAATCAGCGTACCCAAATTAGTCTAAATCGCTTTACACATCTCCAGTAGCAAACATGTTGTTGTCCAGTGTAATGCAATGTCATATTTATAAGGAAGCTGGAATTATATATTTATAATTATTTTGTCTGTCAATAATAATTGTCTTAACCACCTGGAGTCCAACGGTTCATCATTAAGTCATACTACAATATCTTGTACAATATATTAGTTACCGTCATATGTCGTTTTCTTATTTTACCGTTTCGTACAGAGTTCTATACTCGTGTGGTACGTGTTCATGTGTCTGTTGGCTCAGCACTGGCCACTGCCCCCAAAAAATAGCAGCAGCCGGCTGCAGCCCAATGATGGCCCCAATCTCGGCCCGGCAGCCGTCGTGAAAGGTTCTGCCGCTCTCGCTCATACCCAGGGTTGTGAACTTTTGTAGCCCACATTATCGTACCGAGCCACCAAAATTATCGTATTTTCAGATAGATATAATTATCGTACAACCTTAGCTAAAATAATATAGTCAGTAGATAACTATATACATCATTGAATTCAGCATTCCACATAAAAATATTTTCTCTTTTCACCAAAATATATAATATATCCAATCATGACACAAAATTCCATTTAATTTATTTTTTCCAAAATAAATGAAAAAAATAAAAATATATATATTTAGTAACACATAATGACTCAAAAGAAGCTGAACTCGAGAACTCTACATAGCTATCATCCTCAAAAGAAAAGAGGAATTCCTGTTCCTCCTCTATTCTTTTATCCCCTGTGTCAGCTGGCGCTTATAATGATAGTGTGTCAGTTGTCATCGACATATTATAATATCATGTGTAGGGATGAAAGTAACACAATCTGCCTTTCCCTTACACACTGCGCTGCTGGAAGAGAACCAAGTAGGGTTTCCGTCAGAAGTCAGTTTCTTACCTTTGTCTTGGTAAGGTTAACCTTGCTAAATACCCTCTCACAATCTGCGTTCTAATGCGGCAAGCAACGCTCCAAATCCATGTCATGCAAAGGACCAAAAGTCAAACTCAAAACTCTCTCTCTCTCTCTCTCTCTCTCTCTCTCTCTCTCTCTCTCTCTCTCTCTCTCTCTCTCTCTCTCTCTCTCTCGCGGAAGTTGACACAGATTTTTTTTTTTTTTTTTTTGCGATGACAATCTTTGTATGACTTTATAATGTACTTATATTTGTGAGTCAATTATCGTATTTTCGTGTACGATTCTCAACCATGCATCGTACATCGTACGGATAGTCAAATTATCGTACAAATACGATAATTATCGTACAGTTCACAACCCTGCTCGTACCACAACGCATAGTGTAACAGGCGAATTTTGGTGAGAGAAGCCGTAAGTAGCCGGCTTCTTGCGGCTTCTCTCTCGCTTTCGTGCCTCGCCAGAACGGCTGACAGTTGTCGAGGCTCGCCCGCTCGGCGCTCACAGCTGATAACTGGAAACAAAACAACCACACAATGACGAAAGTGTACCGTCGAATGAAAGCCATTAATAAGTTACGATAACTGACTGACGATATTGTGAATGGATCACAACACATATCCTTCACATTAATGTTTTTTTGCTCCATAAACCAAGGACTATTAATAGGACAAGGTAAAGAGGCGGGCACCTACGGACATCATATGGGGCTGGCTGGGTCGAGTTCCACATTAGTGACTTATT
>JACEEZ010000867.1:16894-29394 GCA_016584305.1 Chionoecetes opilio | reverse complement strand
TCGTGTCGCTGAGGCAGGGTTGTGAACTTTTGTAGCCCACATTGTCGTACCGAGCCACCAAAATGATTGTATTTTCAGATAGATTTATCGTACAACCTTAGCTAAAATAATAGTCAGTATATATACATAATTGAATTCAGCATTTCACATGTAAAAATATTTTATCTTTTCACCAAAATCTATAATATATCCAATCATGACCAAAAATTCCTTGTTAATTTTTTTTTTTTTTTAAATAAATGAAATTAAATGAAACAACAAATATATTTAGTAACACATATAATGACTCAAAAGAAGCTGAACTCGAGAACTCTACATAGCTATCATCCTCAAAAGAAAAGAGGAATTCCTGTTCCTTCTCTATTCTTTAATCCCCTGTGTCAGTTGGCGCTTATAATTATAGTGTGTCAGTTGTCATCGACATATCATATCATCAAGGGCACAACAAAAATGGGTAACACAAAGCCCGCTTAGTCGCCAGTCCCTATAAAGAAGACAGTAAGAGAATAAAATACAAACAGAGGGGTAGGCCAATTTAGTTCGGGAGGTGTCTTGTTACTCTTCTTTTGAAAAGATTTAAGTCATAGGAAAGTGGAAAAATAGAAACAGGAAGAGAGTTCCAGAGTTTACCAGTGAAAGGGATGAAAGAGTAAAGATACTGATTAACTCTTGCATTAGGAAGATGAATTCTGATTTGCCATGGAATGATTACCGCTTCCATGTCTAAGACCCATCTCTTTGTGCAGAGCGCATAACTGAGGTCATAATCTCTGGCATGGAGGCGTACATTCCACACACTTTCTCTAATCCTAAAGCCCGTCAACCTTGGTTTAACTCTGCTTGTTCTCATGCTGTCCGAGATAGAGAGGTGGCTCACAAACGGTACCGTAAGCATCCATCTCCTGAAACTCATGCCCTTTATATTTCTGCCCGTAATCATGCCAAATCTTTACTTCAACTTACCAAAAACTCTTTCATTCATAGAAAATGTCAAAATCTTTCTGAATCAAATTCCTTTCGTGACTTCTGGCATCTAGCTAATAACGTCTCTAACAATTTTTCTTCTTCATCTTTCCCTCCTATGCTTCACCCAGATGGCTCCACAGCTGTCTCATCTACTTCTAAAGCTGAACTCTTCACTCAAACCTTTGCTAAAAATTCCACTCTGGTTGATGAAGGGCTTGTTCCTCCACCCTCTGACTATATTATGCCTGTCATTAAGATCCTTCGGAATGATGTTTTCTTTGCCCTTTCTGGCCTAGATCCTCGGAAGGCTTACGATCCTGACGGAGTCCCTCCTATTGTTCTCAAAAACTGTGCTTCGCTGCTTGCACCTTGCCTGGTCAAACTTTTCCGTCTTTGTCGATCTACTTCCACCTTTCCTTCTTGCTGGAAGTTTGCTCACATCCAACCTGTTCCTAAGAAGGGTGACCGTTCTAATCCTTCAAACTACCGTCGTATAGCTTTGACTTCCTGCCTTTCTAAAGTTTTTGAATCTATACTTAATAAGAAGATTCTTTAAGTATCTATCTGCTCACAATCTTCTATCTGATCGTCAGTACGGTTTCCGTAAAGGGCGATCTACTGGCGATGTTCTAGCTTTCCTAACTGAATCTTGGTCATCCTCCTTTAGGGTTTTCGGTGAAACTTTTGCTGTTGCCCTTGACATATCAAAAGCTTTTGATAGAGTCTGGCACAAATCTTTAATTTCCAAACTACCCTCATTCGGTTTCTATCCTTCTCTCTGTACCTTCATCTTAAGTTTCCTTTCAAACCGTTCTATTGCAGCTACTGTAGACAGACATTGTTCTTCTCCTAAATCTATCAATAGTGGTGTTCCCCAGGGTTCTGTCCTATCACCCACTCTCTCTCTATTATTCATTAATGATCTTCTAAGTCTAACTCAAAGCCCTGTCCACTCCTACGCTGATGATTCTACCCTGCATTTTTCAACGTCGTTTATTAGACGTCCAACTCAACAGGAACTAAGTGATTCACGGAGAGATGCCACCGAGCGCCTAACTTCTGATCTTTCTATAATTTCTGATTGGGGCAAAGCAAACCTTGTTTTGTTCAATGCCTCAAAAACCCAATTTCTTCACCTATCTACTCGACAAAACCTTCCAGATAACTATCCCCTCTTCTTCAATGACACTCAACTCTCTCCTTCTTCTACAATGAACATTCTAGGCTAACCTTTACTAAAAATCTGAACTGGAAATCTCACATCTCATCTCCTGCTAAAACAGCTTCTAAGAAGTTAGGTGTCCTGTTGCGTCTGCGTCCTTTTTTTTCTCCCTCCCAATTGCTTGCTCTCTACAGGGGCCTTATCCGCCCATGTATGGAGTATGTCTCACATGTTTGGGGAGGATCCACTCATACAGCTCTCCTAAACAGGGTTGAGTCAAAAGCTTTTCGTCTCATCAACTCCTCTCCTCTGACTGACTGTCTTCAATCTTTAAATCACCGCCGCAATGTTGCTTGTCTTGCTCTCTTCTACCGTTATTTTCATGCTCACTGCTTTTCTGAACTTGCTAACTGCATGCCTCCCCCCCTCCTGCGGCCTCGCTGCACAAGACTTTCTACTCTTTCTCATCCCTATTCTGTCCATCTTCCTAATGCAAGGGTTAATCAGTATCTTTACTCTTTCATCCCTTTCACTGGTAAACTCTGGAACTCTCTCCCTGTTTCTATTTTTCCACTTTCCTATGACTTAAATCTTTTCAAAAGAGGAGTAACAAGACACCTCCCGAACTAAATTGGCTCACCCTTCTTTTTCATTTTATTCTCTTACTGTCTTCTTTATAGGGGCTGGCAACTAAGCGGGCTTTGTGTTATCCATTTTTGTTGTGCCCTTGGCCAGTTCCTTGTGATGTAAAAAAAAAAAAAAAAAAAAATCCCCATCCATGAAATTGTCTAGCCTCATTTTAAAACTCATTTATTTTTCAGTAAACGAAATATATAAGTAAATAAATAACATCAATCGGGAAAATTACCCGGTTGACAGGGTTCTTGATTAAACAAAAACAAAAATCCGATATATTTGATTTAAATAAGACGTATTTGATTTAAATCATTTTTTTGTTTATTTATTTGATGTTCTACAATCTAATGAAGCTAACTACTACAGGATTTAGTTAGCATATTTATAACCCCAAAAATAAATAANGCAGGGGGTTAAACAAGGTGACGGGCTTTAGGATTAGAAAAGAGTGAATGTACCCCCGCCAAGAATGACCTGTATGCGCTCGCACAAAGGATGGGTCTTTGACATGGAAGCAGTAATCATTCCATGGAAAATCAGAGTAGTACTCCCTTAGGTCTTCCCACTTAGCTGAGTTAACTGATTAGCTCAGTAGCTGATTAACATTCATATTCAACAAATACAATTTCTCATAACTAGTTCCATAATTTTTATTTCCTATATGCAGAAACACTCTTGACCCATAACCTAATCCTATTTAAAATGTCCCCAAACCGAACGTATTAGGTATATACACTGATGCTCCTGTAGTACTTTTTCAAAGTTAGTGTATACACTGAACCCTCGCTTTTACGAACTTAAATAACAAATATCGGCTTAAAACATTTTCTGCAAGTCCGGTATATGCGTGCTTTTACCGAATAGTTCAGTATATGCGTTGTACGGTTCTGATTGTTTTAATTGCCCTGTTTTTCGTGTAGTATTTTGATGGCTGCATGTATGTAGGGATATGAACTTTCGTCAGATGTAACGGACAAAGTTCACGATAAACGGAATTAGTTGGAAATAGGGAACTTTCACCTCATATAACGCCCACAATTGTTATATGCGAAAAGTTCGGATCACTCGGAAAATTTTAAAAACCTGCATCCTTCCCCCAAATTTTTTCGTCAAAGCGAGAGTTTACTGTACATCATTTACACCATTAATTATATGTCAACAAAAAAAATCAGGTACACCAAAAAATTATTTTAACCAAAATATACAGAAATACACCATATATATATATATATATATATATATATATATATTATATTATATATATATATATAATATATTATATATATATATATATATAATTATATATATATATATATATATAATATAAAAATATATAATATATTATATAAAATTTGGTAAATCTTAAGAAACAAGGGCTCCCCCCCCTATCTTCTTCTTATAGCCAACAAGCTTGGGGACATGGTGGAAAACCGGGGTTTTTGGTAGGGGAGCACACACAAAAGGGAAAATATGGCCCCCACAAAAAAATCCATAAACTAGCGAAATTTCCCTATTTCATAGACTTTATCGGGCCATTTTTCCCTTAATGTGTGCTCCCCCACCCAAAAAACCCGGTTTCCCCCACGTCCCCAAGCTTGTTGTCTATAAGAAGAAGAAGAAGATAGGAGGTTGAGCCTTATTTAAAGATGACAAAACTCTACAGACCTAACCTAGCACCCCCCTCGAGCCCATGGGGCTGTGCACTAAACCTAACCAAAACCTAACCTGCCCTGACCTGACCTGACTGACCTGACCTAACCCTACTGGACTTAGTTTTCTCAAGAACCTGAACTTTAATATCGGCCATGTAGCAAAGTAAGGATCGGCACTCATTAAAATCAAAAACAGATGTGTTAAGGACAGTAAGTATAACCACATAGAGCCAACATTGGGTCAGCTTACCGTGGAGCCCTTGTTCTTAAGATTTTCCCTCAACGCAATGCTAGTCTTTTCCCACAACACCTATCAGCACTTCTACACACATTAATATTGTTCATGTCCGTCAACAGTAATGTAATGCCATACTTAAGATATCTTCCAATGTTTTGTGGGGGGAATTCGGATGATGGTGAAGGTTTGGGTACTCTCGTCCCCGTCGGCGAGAGTTCCAACATTTTCACGTTCTGAACAAGTGAGAAAACTCTAAGAACCAAAATTGGAGCATAACGCTGGTTAACAAAATCAAACTTTTTTTTCACATCACAGACATAAATAAGCTTTTCTGAACGTATTTTTGATGCTGATTCAAATCTGGTTACAGTTTTTTTCTAGCACGTATAGTTTTTTAATTATTTTTTTTTTTATTTTTTGAAAAATCTTCGTAATTTTATGAAAATCTACGTGTGTAATAAATTACATTTCATGCAAATCATTTATTTGTAAGAACTAAAATATACATCATACACTAAATTAATACAACGCAATGAATTGTAAGCAACAAATTTACAAACATCAAAGGTCATTTAACATACTTGTAAAGTAAAATATACACAGTACAAAATCTTAAAAGCGTTGATAGTACGCTTTCTTTTAATATTTGGTTCTGGATTTTCACGATACAACATCCAACAATGGTCAGCCATCATGCTTTCATTCCAAAATCCTTGGTAGCGAACTTCCATAGTCTGAAAAGTCTTGGTGAAAGCGTTCCCCCTTTCTCGTCACTCGCTGCACCAAGGTTTTCGGGAAAGAAATCTAAATGGGAATGCAGGGAAGTGCATTTTTAAAGACATTCGACACTCCATTTCTTTATAAGCATCGAGGAGTTTTTCAACTCCATCCTTTATGCATGAGACTTGTTATTCCCCAGAAAGTTTTCGCATATCCATTTGAAAGCCAGCCAAGCTTTTAATTCCAGCGGACTGAGGGCCCGTTGAAATTCCATATCCATTAAAACCTCCCTGATTTTTGGCCCAACAAAAATTTTCCCCTTCAATTTTTCTGAACTAACTTCGGAAATTTCTTTGAAAGGTATTGGAAACCCTTGTGAATTGACTTTACCCATTTCTTTAACCCAAAAATTTTTCATTAAACCAAGTTTAATGTGGAGAGGTGGTAGGAAGATCTTTTGGGATCAACTAAAGGGACAGACGGACACTGCTTGTTCCCGGGACATATGTGGACCTTTTTTGCCAGTCACGTTTGTTGTAAATGTTCCGTTGTGGCACCACTGTCCCACAGGCAAAGGAAACAAATATTTTTTAAATCCTGCTTGCATACCCATTAACAAAACCTATAAAATTAAAGATCTCCGCAAAGGTTCCATTGATGACTGTCGTATTGAATTGCTTTAAAATAGTATATCCATATTGTCATATGTCTCTTTTAGATGGACAGAATGGGCAATAGGGATGGATGGCTTTTCATTTCCATTATGCAAAGAACGGCTTTCAGGCTTCTCTGCGATGAATCAATGAAGAGACGCCAGTCAGAGCCACATACGTCTGAGACAAGTCTGTGAATAGTCCATGTATATCATGGAATAAAAAGAGAGGACCATCTACTGTAAAAAATGTTTCTAAATTAAAGTTCCCCTTTTGGTAGTAACTGACACGACATTTTTTTTCAAGTAAATTGTTCTCCTGTAGTCTTGAGGCTAGAAGCTCTGCTTTCTCTTTAGACAGAACAAGATCATCAAAGGGCCTTGGGTGAATAGCTTTGGCTCGAAAATTTCTACCTTCCGATGGTAATTGGATCTGCAGACGGTTCGGGAACGCCATCAATTGCACCTTCATCACCCTCCATGTCATTTCGATAGAATCTACACCATTATCTGGGGGAATTGGAATGGGGAATTTCACCATGTTGCCACTGGTCTACGTGCTGAATTCCATGGTTGGATAAACAATCTTGTTTTTGTTCTTTGTAGAAAACCCTATTATGTTTACACTACAAAAATAACAGTCTTCATGATGATCTCTCGACAACCTCCATATCATGGGTATGGCAAACGGCATTGAAGCTTTCTTTTTGTTCACCCAATCGCGTAATCCGTTTGAACAAGAAGAACAAATTTGATGTGGCGCCCATGGCTTATCTTGGTCACCTAGGTGGCAATCAAAGTATAGCTTGTATATTTTCTTAAGGTCGGTTGTAATAGTCCGTCGTTGTAGTTTAGTTGTGAAACTACCACATACATAACAAAACTTGTCTGGGTGATTCTTACATTCTCGATGCATGCTGATTGATTTGAGCAAATGATTCGAAACGTATTAACATCAGCACAGCACTTCACACGACAGTAGCCAGAGGCAGAATGTGCACGCTGTTCTCAGAGACGGGAGGTATCAATTGCGCACGTTGCCAGACGTACGATAAGATGACTGAAATAAATAGAGAAATAAACAGATAAAATAAATAGATAAATTAATACATAGACCAGAATAGACAAGACTAGACAAGATAAACCCTATCAAATATTTAAACATTATAACTTTTGCCCATATATTACCCGTAAAACTAAGAAATACATAAGATAAACCCAATAAAATGTTGAAAAAAGTAGTACTTTGGGCCCATATAAAATGGTTAAATCTGTGTATTTACATATATGCCTTCATAATAAAAACTATACGTGCTAGAGAAAATCCAATTGCAGTTTTGGAATCAGCGTCAAAAATGCTATCCAAGCCACACAATATTATCTCTGATGAAAACACTTTGTTGGCCAGTGTAATGAATCAGCGAAAACGTTTCCGGTCTGCTTTTGATAGCATAATTAGTAAAATTAGAAAAACAACGTCTGGTGTTATGGTTAAAAGACTAGAGAAAGTTATTTCACCAGACGATCGACGTTCTCCTATCACCATGTCATTCCATTTTAGCTCTATTAGTGTGGTCCGAAAGTTAAGCCCGTGCTACTAAATGTACAAATCAGGCTAATTTGTGCCATATTATCAGCGAAATTCAGCAAAAACTACTACGTCGCAGCTAGGCCCTATCGTCAGCCTGATAAGACATGATCATTCTTTCACCAGTTTTAAAGTTGTCCTGTCGTGTCATTAACCTTGTATATTCTTGTTCGTGGTCTTAAGGTAAGTGCATGCTTCTGAATGTACATCTATGTGTTTACTTGTGTCCTGTTATCTGTAATTACAGTATTTCTACGCCGATACTCACTGTCTGAGAATCTCTGCCCGTCCCGCCATATTTGTTGTTATCTCTGACGTCACGGCAACAAGCGGTAAGAAGCCGTGGTAAGCGACCCTGCTCTCGCTTCTTATGGCTTCTTACGGCTTGACCAGCGGGCCAAAAATCCTTTAAGAAGCCGGCTTTTTTAAAAGCCCCCTCCCCAAAAAAAGGGAAAACCGGAAAAGTCCCAAAAACCCGGCTTCTTACGGTTTTCTTCACCAAAATTCCCCTTTCGGTCGCCCCTCGTGCCCCCCGCTGGGGCAGGGTTTAAATTTTTGAGCCCACATTTCGTCCCCCGAGCCCCCAAAAAAGGATCTTTATTTTCAGTAGATTTATGTAAAACCCTTTAAAGTTAAAAAAAATAGTCAGTAATACATAATTAAATTTCGGGTTTTTTCACATGAAAAAAATATTTTATTTTTTCCAAAAAAATTTCTATAAAAATTTTCCAATTCATGCCCCAAAAAATTTTCCTTTTTTTTTTTTTTTTTTTAAAAAAATTAAAAATTAAAATTAAACAAAAAATATATTTAGTAACACATATAATGCTTAAAAAGAACCCTGAACTCGAAAAACTTACATAGCAATCATCCTAAAAAAAAAGGGGAAAATTCCTGTTCCTTCTTATTCTTTAACCCCCGTGTCAGTTGGCGCTAAAATTTATAGTTTTGTCGGGTGTCTGCCCTTTTTCATTTTCATCAAAGGGCCCACAACAAAAATGGGTAACACAAAGGGCCCGCTTATTTCGCCAGTCCCTATAAAGAAAAGGAAAATAAGAGAATAAAATACACAGGGGGGGGTAGGCCAATTTAGTTCGGGAGGGGGCTTGTTACTCTTCTTTTGAAAAGATTTTAAATCCCTAGGAAAGTGGGAAAAAAAAGAAAAGGAAGAGAGTTCCAGAGTTTTTCCCGTGGGAAAAAAATGAAAGAGTAAAAATAAATGATTAACCCCTTGCATTTTGGGGAAAATGAATTTTTATTTTTCCCCCGGAATGATTAAACCCTTTCCCTGTCTGGGCCCATCTCTTTTTGGGGAGCGCAAACGGGGGTCTAATCTCTGGCATGGAGGCGTACATTCCACACACTTTTTTCTAAACCTTAAAAGGCCCCTCAACCTTGGTTTAAACTCTGCTTTTCCCCAGCGTCCGAGATAGAGAGGTGGGTCACAAACGGTACCGTAAGGGATCCACTCCTGAAACTCCCCCAATTTCCCTTTTTATTTCCTCCCGTAATCATGCCCAAAACTTTTATTCAAAATTTCCAAAAACTCTTTCATTTATAGAAAAAAGTCAAAATCTTTTGAATTTAAATTTCCTTTTTGTGACCTTTTTGGCATTAGCTAAAAACTCTCTAACAATTTTTTTTTCTTCCTCTTCCCTCCTTGCTTTTACCCGATTGGGTCCACAGCGTCCCCATCTACTTCTAAAGCTGAACCTTCACTAAAACCCTTTCTAAAAAAACCCCCCTGGGTGGATGAAGGGCTTTTTTTCCTCCAAACCCCCTTTGGGGGTATATTTTGCCTTTTTAAATTTAAAACCTTTGGAAAGATGTTTTTTTTGCCCTTTCTGGCCTAGGGTCCTCGGAAGGCTTACGGGTTTTGACGGAGTCCTTTTCCCATTTTTCCAAAAAAATGTTTCTTCTGGCTTGCCAAATTTCCCGGTTTAAACTTTTCCGTCTTTTTTTGATCCCCCAAATTTCCCCTTCCCCCCTTTTGCTGGAAATTTTCTTCCCCCCACCCCAAACTGTTCCTAAAAAAGGGTTTACCGTTTAATCCTTCAAAAATTTCCGTTCCCTTTTTTTAGCTTTGACCCTTTCCTTTCCCCTTTTTTAAAGGTTTTTTGAAAATTTTTTAACCCCAATTTAAAAAGATTTCCCTTTTAAATAAAACCCATTTTGCCCTTTACAATCTTCCCATTGATCGTCCCGTACGGTTTTCCGAAAAAGGGGGATCTTACTTTTGGGGATGTTTTAGCTTTTCCTTTAAATGAATCTTTGGGGGTCCTTTCCTTTTTGGGTTTCGGGTGAAAAAATTTTGGGTGTTGCCCCCTTTAATATTTAAAAGCTTTTGATTTGAAGGGCCCGGGGACAAATCTTTTAATTTCCAAAACC
Source organism: Chionoecetes opilio (assembly GCA_016584305.1). Taxonomy (NCBI): domain Eukaryota; kingdom Metazoa; phylum Arthropoda; class Malacostraca; order Decapoda; family Majidae; genus Chionoecetes; species Chionoecetes opilio. The sequence continues at coordinate 19,392 of JACEEZ010000867.1, read as the reverse complement.
CCAAAACCCCCAAATTCCCGGGTTTTTTCCTTCCCCTCCCGTTTCCTGGGCATCTTAAGTTTTTTTTCCCCTTTTAACCCCAAAAGTTTTTTATTTTCCCCCGGCCCCCCCAACCCCGTAAGGGCAGGGCATTTTTTTCCCTTTCCTAAATCCCCCCCCATTTAATAGGGTGTTCCCCCCCCGGGTTCCCCGCCCCCATTTACCCCCCCCTCTTTTCTATTATTCATTAAAGGGGTTTTCCTAAGTCTAACCCAAAAGCCCTGTCCACTCCTACCGCTGGATTCTACCCTGGGATTTTTCAACGTCGGTTATTAGACCCCTTTCCCCCCCTCAAACCCGGAAAATAATGATTCACCCGGGAGAGATGCCACCCCCAGCGCCCAACCCCTTTTGACCCTTTCTATAATTTCTGATTGGGGCCCCAAAAAAAAAAACCCTTTTTTTGTTTCCCCAATGGCCCCCCCCAAAAAACCCCAATTTTTTAAACCCCCTTATTTTACCGACAAAACCCTTCCAATATTTTCCCATCCCCCCCCCTTTTTTCAATGACCCCTCAACTCCCCTCCCTTTACAAATTTAACATTCTAGGCAACCCCCTTTACCCCAAAAAAAATCCCGAATGGGAAATCTCAAAAATCTCATTTTTTCCCCCGCTTTTAAAACCCCCCGCTTTAAGAAGGTTTGGGTGTCCTGTTGGGGTCTGCGTCCCCTTTTTTTTTCCCCCCCCCCCAAATTTCTTGCTCCTTACAGGGGCCCTTTTCCCCCCCCCCATTTTAGGAGTATTTTCCCCCCACCCTTGTTTTGGGGAGGATTTAAACCCTTTCAGGCCTTTTCCCCCAAAAGGGGTTTTTAGTCAAAAGGGTTTTCGTTTTTCCCCTAAATCCTCTCCTTGGACCCCATGTCTTCAATCTTTTAAATCACCCCCCGCCCCCCAATGTTGGTTTTCCCCGCCCCCCTTTTACCCTTATTTTCATGCTCACTGCTTTCTTGAAACCCCCCCTTTTTTAACTGCATCCCCCCCCCCCCTCCTGCCCCGGCCCCCCCTGCCCCCAAGACTTTTACCTTTCCCCATCCCCATTCTGTCCCCCTTTCCTAATGCAAAAGGGGGAATCAGTATCCCCTTTTACCTTTACCCTTTCCCCTGGTAAAACTCTGGAATTTTCCCGTTTTTTATTTTTCCAAATGTCCAGGCTTTTAAAACTTTTCAAAAAAGGAGTAACAAAACACCCCCCGAACAAATTGGCTACCCTTTTTTTTCCCTTTTATTCTCTTAAAGGGTTTTTTTTATAGGGGCTGGAACTAAAACGGGCCCTTTTTGTATCCATTTTTGTTGTTTCCCCTTTGGGCCAAATTTCCCCTTGTGATGTAAAAAAAAAAAAAAAAAAAAAAAAAAAAAATCCCCATCCATGAAATTGTCTAGCCTCATTTTAAAACTCATTTATTTTTCAGTAAACGAAATATATAAGTAAATAAATAACATCAATCGGGAAAATTACCCGGTTGACAGGGTTCTTGATTAAACAAAAACAAAAATCCGATATATTTGATTTAAATAAGACTTATTTGATTTAAATCATTTTTTTGTTTATTTATTTGATGTTCTACAATCTACATGAAAGCTAACTACTACAGGATATTAGTTAGCATATTTATAACCAAAGAGATAGAATAAGTGAATAAAAAATGCATTTAACATGAAATACAGATACATTTTTCACATTTTATATTTCTATGATGGACGTTTTCACATCAATAGGCCGATGTCTGTAAGCGCGTTTTCGCTACGTTTGCCAGGCTGGTCTAGACCGGTCTAGGCTGGCCCAGGCTGCACTGATGCTCGCGAAAACACATCCAGACTAGCCGTGTCCCATTCGTGGTTCTTATTGGCTGGGGGATCGAGTGGGCGGTCTTTACCGCCCTGCAAGCTTTACCCCCCCCCCCCCAAGACACACCAACATGATTTAATTGACCCGGTAATAACCATGGTGGTCCACACTGCAACAACATGTATTGACCTCCGGTAATAACCAATGGTGCGTCCACACTGGCAACAAACATGTGGAAACACAGAGTAAAAACATAGTAGGCAACAAGTTGTGAGGTCGGAATGATTCAATGTTATAACAATGTTGGCACTGATATTACGTGATATGTGGTAACCCCGATTGTGGACGAGTTAATGTTGGGGGAGATATCTGGACAGAACCACAGACAGACACACCACAACAGCGACGGCTGGTTCACTCGCTGTAGGCCTACTTAGGACAAAACCATGGAGTGGACGAGGGAACAGACGGTACAATTGATAGATTGTTACCGCGGACACACTTTGCTCTGGAATCCTACCCATATCTATATAACAAGATTTAAGAGGCCGATGCGTGGCGTGAAATCACAGCAATCTGAAGCGGGATTGAGGCAGAAAGAAAATGAAAAACCTATCCCGTTCAGCGGAACTTTGAAACATATGATGAGAAAATATGGCAAGAGCTTTTGAA
>JACEEZ010000867.1:0-16641 GCA_016584305.1 Chionoecetes opilio | reverse complement strand
TTTCGCCAACATTGTAACACACAATAACTCTACATGTTGTTAGAAATGTCTCAAATGTCGGTTGTGTGTTTCGCGCGGTGTTTCAACTTGTCTGTAGACCAAAGTTGCCAGTGGTGACGCACTATAAAGCTGCCATATGAAAGGTCATCATCTGTATGTGATAAGAGTCAGCGCCATAAAAGACTAGCAGAAAGGGCTTTCTCCTAGCTCTGGGAGGGCTGTGGGCCTGCGTGCCCAATGGGGGGCCTGACGGCCTGTTGTGTTATATTGATACACCCTCTTAGCATAAGTACCCCTAAGTCGATCACAGGCCAACAAATTCGGACTACAAGTCAAGTCTATCTCGCCACGGTTTTGTTACCCACTACAGCTGTTTTTAGGTTGTTTGCTGCACGCCCACCGAGGTCGGACACGCCCTATCAAAACATCGTCCATCACCCAAGTCGATCACGGGCCAACCCATTTTGAACTAAGTGTCAGTCTGTATCTCGCACGTTAGCAGCTTAGCCGTATTTAGGTTTTCTTATGCTGGCCACGCCACCAGGGGTCGGCCACGCAATCGAAACGCCTATTTTTCCGTGGGTCATCGAGGATTCCAAATAGTGCGGCATGTGGGGTTTTGGCCATCTGTAGCCGAGTCTATAACGAACATACAAACACACAGACAGACAGACAAATTTTGAGAATTATATAGATTACCTGATTTTGCTATATCATACTATTCGGCCTATTTTTTCATCGTCATCCTTGCTACTTGACTTCAATGGGAAGTCAATCGGATTCAATGGAATGTTTGTTATAGTAATAATTAGTATTTCAGCGGTTAAAAGAGATAATTATATTTTTTGTTTGATAATTAATCATAATGCATATTAATCACAGGGAAATAACTCGCTTAAAAAAAAAAACTACACACCACTGTTTATATACTAAATATGTCTGTGTTGTTTGTGTATCACTCAACAAAATATTATGTCCCGCAGTATAATAATCTTACCATATGGCAACATTGCAACACAATTTCAACACTTGGACGAGGCTGGTAACTCTCCACCACACCCCCCCCAAGCACCGCTCGACCAATCAGGGTGCGACGCCTTCAAAGCCCGCGAAGCACATAGGTGCCGGAGCCAGTTAAACTCCAGGGCCCAGGGGCCAGATGCTGAGAAGTGAGCTAGGGCGCCCTATCCAACTAGGGCGCCTGTGTAAGGCGAAAGTCCTCCCACCGGGGACAATCTCAGTCGAGATTGCTGCCTTAGGTGCACCCGCTAAAGGCGCTTGAAAAAACTAAGGCATGGTCAGACCCTGACTAGTGAGCTGCTGTGGGCCTGACAGACCTTCACTCTTCTGTTTATAAGCAAATAACAGCCTTGTTCAGTTCTACAACGTAACAATTGGTGTTTACGTATTAATAGTGTTGCAAGTATGTATGAATTGGATCGTGCAAGACTAATGCTGGCATTATTAGGTGTTATATGCTGGTGATAAGAAATGCTTGTGTTGGTTAGGGGCGGGCGGCGAGCGGCGGGCGGCAGGTGCTCCGCCAGCACTTAAAATGTTGTACTATTTATACGGTATTATCATACTACCAGATGATATAACGACAGCTGAACCATACAATCATGTTCCACGAGACATTTAGGGCATATCATGAATGTATAAAAAATTGCAGTAAACTATACCTATAATAAGATAAGAGAGCAAAATAAAATCGTTTGTATAAACTTTTTTTCCCCTTTTTATTCAATTCTTCTCCTTATTTCCTGGAATGTTTGCTTGCATTAAATTTGCAACTCACTGTCCCGGAATCGGCACACCTTAACGATTCTCATGTGTTATGGCACGTCCTAATGCAAAAAAAATTATATACAGTGGTCAAAACCTGCGTTGAACGTCAAACTTGTGATGAAACAGCTTTTGCCGGGGCTGAGAGCGGTGCCATAAGTGCTTGGTTAGGGAGGGAGGGCAACATTCCTGCTTCAGCAGAGACGTGTTCCAAGCCTTGTGATTGGTTTTTCCGGGAAGCTGCCTAAGCAGCGCTCACGATGGCACGTGATTGGCTAGGTGGATTCTCGGACCCACGCCCAGGCCATTAGGCTGTTGAGGTGGAGGGCAGTGCAAAGCGCCTGAACCTTTCGACTGTACATAGGCTTTAGTGGTGCCTTAGCCGGGCCGTACAAAAGCGCCTGAAGACGGGTAAGGCGCTCTTTTCGCCTTACCTCTATGGCACTTCTCAGATCTCCCCCTGTACTGTAGAGTAGAGCACTGGTGTCTAGAGCTGAAATCTGGAAACGAGGTGGTGGAGGTCTAGGAGGCAAGTATGTCTTGCTGAAACAACACGCCATATTGCTGCCTTGATGAGCAGACTTCAATCTCCTTCTTTTTCTGATAGCAGTAATTATCAGAATGACCTTGGCTTCCGAAATAGTAAAACACTGCTTTAGTACACGAGTAGACGGAGGAAAAAAACTGGGGGGGAAGAGGTGCGTGAAGGAGGAGTCGTAAGGATGAATTGAATTGAGGTTCTCTTGACACCGGAGCAAACCGACTCAGTATGTGAAAAAGACTTTTGGATCTCCCGAGCCGCTTTAGTAATTGTCGTAGAAACAATCTAGAAGGTTATCACCTGTCTAAAAATCAAGAGATGAAGCGATACGACGCTATTGTGGAAGTCAAAAATGTGATGTAATACTGAAATTCTAGAAAACTAAAGTTTAGAATCTCTCCACTGTTCATTGATCATTTTCAAATCATGAAGCCAGGTTAGGCTCCATGCTTCTGAGGCAATATTAGCAGCACAGTGCCTGACCTCTCAACCTGCCAGTCACTACCCACCTGTGTGGTCAATGCTCAGCATTAGTAAAATGACCATTGCAAAGAATCATTATGTTTGCCAACACCAAAAATTCTCAGGAAGTTCGACGAAATTACATCATAATCATATTATATGAGCGCCTTCCCCATAACAGCCTGAAGCACACATCATATCATGGCTAAGATCCAGTTGCAATGTGACCTAACAAAAGGAAATCTTTTCATTTCCTGAGGTAACATTACTGTTTTGCATTATATCTCGCATTGCTGCAGAAAAGACAAGTGCGAGCGTGTCTCATCTCACGTGAGAACCTGTGTAATCGAAGGATCCTGGTGTAACAATTAATGGTTGACACAGGTTGTAGAAGACATATTGGCTAGGTATTAGACGTGTAGGAGAGTAGTAGTAGTAGTAGTAGTAGTAGTAGTAGTGTCGTAGTAGTTAAATGGGGTGTATGAAACTGTGTTGAGACAAGAATAGGCTCTACTGTTTCTGGTGGAGGGACATGTGTAATGAATATGTTTACCATCTATCTAGGTCAAACCACTACATTTGATAATAAAAAATAAATAACAGCTATGTTATACAAACTGCACAAACACAAACGTCCTCCTTATTTCCACGCAACCACAAGTGACAAACAAGTGAAACGCCAATCCTAAAAAAATATTTGGCTTAAACGGGGGACAAGTATGTAGTCCAGAAACACCTAACAGTTTAAAATAGAGGAGCCCCGCTTGTTATCAAGAAAAACCACGCTCGAATTGAAAAACGCACGTTTTTTGATTTCAGGCAAAACTCATCCAAATACTTATACTTATAAGTAGAAAAATCAATACTAAACACCACCGTACAATGTACACTTAAATCACAGGGAAAATTACTCGCTTACTACACACCACTGTTATATCTAAATATGTCTGTGTTGTTTGTGTTCAACTCAACAAAATAATATGTCACAAAGTAATAATAATCTTAACCTTATGGCAACATGCAAACACAATTTCAACACTTGGACGAGGCTGGTATAGGTCTCCCCCCCCCCCGAGCGGCACCGCTCGAACCAAATCAGGGAGCGACACGCCTTCAAAGCCCGCGAAGCAAATAGGTTGCCGGAAGCCAGTTAAACTCCAGGGCCCAGATAAGCCACTTAATACCATAGTATTGTTTACAAGAGTACTTTAGCAGACGAAAATGTGGCTGATTCATACACTTAAATATTAAAGAAATGCTTAAGTCATCAACCATAATTGCTTATTCCGATTGAAGTATGCTTAACAGGCACCCAAAGTAGTGGAGTCAGGGCCTTCATGCTCAAGTCTTTTCTCCAGGCACTCGGTCTCACTAGGCCAAGATGACGCACAACAAACAAGGCAGGATCCCTCGAGACAAAAATTTACAGGCTAGAAAAGGATGTTCTTGACATGTATGATGATGCTGACCTTATTAAAAGGTACAGGCTGGATCGCGAGGGAATAATGTTGGTGACTGATATGGTGAGAGATTCCACGAACGAACAGAAGCCAACCTGTTAGTGCAGAAATGAAAGTGATCATAACACTGCGATACTTGGCCACTGGCAAAAATGCCAGATGTTGTAGCGGTTGATGAATTTGGCTTATCTAAGGCAGCCATTCAGTATGTGATAAGTCAGACATTGGAGCTTTTGTGTGAAACCAGCACTTCGTCTCAAGATTCGTACAAATTCCCAACCCGGCTGAGCGAATTCAGCGAAACCAGGTTGACTTTATGAATATTGCTGGTTCCGGGAGTAGTGGGATGCATAGACGGCACAGATCATATCATATCAGAATAGTTGCTCCAATAGGGTAAATATGCTGTTTCGGGGGAAAAAAAAGTAGTTTATGACTTGCAAGATTTTAAGACAAGTTGAGTTTTTTTAAGATTAATATGTATGCTTTCCATTATAGGGAGATAGTTTCTTTGTACTTGACACGCATAAAAAATGAGGTTTCGCAATTCGAAAAAGTTGATGACAAATTTATTAATATTTTTTAGGACGTTTTGACGGGAAAAAACACTAAATTTGTAACAAGCATCAAATATGAACGAATTCAAAACATCAAACTAACCTAACCTTCTAACTAACTCTAACCAACTCTCTACCAAACTCTCTAACCTAAATTATTGCCCTTTTTAATTACCGGGACAGCTGTTGTGCACGTTAGAAATACTCCTTCTGATTAAAACGTAAACGTTTAGATTTGAAAACATCACTATGTATTGTTTCTAAACGAACAATACCGTCACAAAAGTCATTAATATACCCCATTTGTACATTTCGTTATAGGCACCACTGATTTCTAGGCAGTCTTTGTTTACCTGAACTGCTTTTAGGTGAATGATTGAACGGGTAAAATTCTAGCGTCGATCCCGCCCTTATTAGTTGTTTTCTCATCTTCCGACCTCACAGATCCATTCACATACCTCTTAAAAACGATTATGAAGTGGGGGAGAGAGGACCCCCCAACAGCATAACCGACTCCCACCCAGGAAAACTAAAAAAAAAAGGTTTGATATACAAATTTTACTTCGCTATAAACTAACCTAATCAAAATATATAGAAACGAGCACGCTTCATCTCGTTACTCTTATTTAAACTAACGAACGTTATGGCTGCAAAACGTTTCAGCTATGTAAGTAAATTTTTTTTGGCATTTTAGGCTCAATATCGAAATTATACCCCCTTTTAGTGTGTCCAGAAATGCATTTATCTAAAGCATCTCACGTTCCCATTTATTGCTCTATTTGTATTTCCTTACATTCGTGTTCTTATGTCTGATACAGATACCCAAAGGGACACTGTAATACCAAAGCACCTAGTATTATGGGTCTTACCATGAAAGCCCATCAATATTTCGCAAAAAAAAAAATGTTTTGTGCTAATTATTTCATAATTATCACTTGTTTAGAGGCAACTATGATAGCCACCCCAGTAGGGTAAGCTAAGGCTGTAAGCAAACCTTAAAGGGTGCTATGAATTCTTCATTATAAAAAGAAGATGAAGTTGATAGTGAGTACTAGATTATATGTAGATGTGTACATTCTGCATTTGCTGAATGCCGTTGGACAAGATATGAAATTACACCACTAAAGGTGTCCTTTAAAAATCTTTCAGTCCTGCGTACACATAATACATTAGTCATTATGATCCTAGGTTGATATCGTCAAAATTTGCGGTATTTGTTGCTTTGTTTGAGGTGTGAAACCTCGGAGTGTTTATTCATAGTGCACAATCCATGTTTGCAGGCACACAAGAAGACAAGGTTCGTTGTCGAAGGGGCAGTTGGCCAGTGGAAGCGCGCTGTTTCATGTTCTCCATGGGGAATGAGAGTCCGCCACAGAAAAACTGCAAGATCATCATGGCCTGTGCTGCACTTATACTTGGCAAGGAGAGAAATTTTGGAGAAGCATTGGCAAGATGTGGACGTGTGTGGTGACGATTGTGGATTTGGTGATTGTGGGTCACGACCAGCAATCGCAATCCTAGGCCTCAATCAAGATGGGCCCCGATTCAGGGATCAATTGCTATCCGTCACTTTAGGTAAGAATTAATTAGATTACAGAGGTGTGTGTGTGTGTGGTGGGTGGTGTGTGTGTGTGTTATGTGTGTGTGTGTTAATCTAGTTGTATTTACAGGCCTGGGCAAACGCTCGATATGGACCCGTGCCATAGCAATATTTTTATCATTCAATCCTTAGTGCTTAGTTTTGGCCGAAGCCAGCACCCCGGAGCCAGGTCACAAACTCGGCTAACACCGGTACCCATAACTGCTGGGTTGACAAGGCTCGGGTTAAGGAAAAGCCCATATATGTTTCCGCTCCGCCGGGGAGCGGTGAGGCGGCGGTCCTTGTGTGCGTGCAGGGGCAACGTGTTGAGTGCGTGTGTGTGTGTGCTTGGTCGATATTCTATATACTCCACGCACGGGCCAAACTCTATGTCAACATGTCAAGGGTGGCTGTTCTGATGCCGTCAGTGTTGGCGCCGGTGGAATCACACGGAAAGTGGTCTCCTAGGCAAGTCGACCAGCGACCAAGACCAGCAACAAACACGGTTGGGAGTTTGCACTCACATTGTTGTCTAAATATATACTAATAAGTCAATTCGTTTAATCTTGCCCCTCGGGCGTGTGCACGGTCAAGTCCGCGTGGTGTGTCACATCACCCGTATTGCCTCTCCAGGCCGCCATCCCTCTTAAAGTAATCGTTCTAGACCATTTCATCATTCCTGATGTAATGCAGTCACAAATATAGCCATGATCGAGTATATCAACAATTATGTTGTCGCTTTTTGATCCAGTCACCCGTTTTTAAATGATTCCGCATTCAAATCTGTAAATTCCCCGAGCTCTCAAAAAACAACTGGCGATCAGCAGACGACGCACCACGGCTCGGCGACTCACAGCAGGAACAAGCTCCAGCCCTGCCTGATACAGAGGCGCGGAGACCATGAAGAAACTGAGTACTTGGGGGAATTTATGGGTGTTTCTGATATTTTTTTGTGCGATGTGGCATGTACTTGCCATCCTTGGTGGGTGCAAGCGTTGGGGGACTGTGCCTTTCCGAGAGCTAGCACCCATTGCAACCTGTGGGGGAGACCGATATATTGGTGCAGACGTGATATATATGTGCCATGTCGCACAAAATAATTTATACCAGAAGCACCCGGGATTCTGTCGGGTACTGCATTGTTCTTGAGTCTCCGTGTGTCTGTGTCGGGAGGGCTGGAGGCTTCCTGCTGTGACGTCGCCGGCAGTTTCGTGCCAGGCGGCATGTGGCTGTTGTTTTTCCCGCGCTTTTACAATTGAAAAGCGCTTACAAAAGTCATGTTTTTAGGGAAATAAGGCGTGAAAATTAATATATTGTGGGATTAGGTATTTTGAATGAACTATTCAACATCAACATAATTATGCAAAGAAAAAATGGGTCTTGAAGATTACTAAAACCTCTCTGTCGCTCTTGCCCCTCTCAATATAGTTTGATTGAGCATAGTCCAGCGTACTAGGCTAAAAGTATGAGAGAAACGTTCAATTCAGCCGTCAAGGGTGAACGTGACAACACAGCAGGAATCTCACCACTCACCCAGGGGCCAAGTGGAAGTGGGTCCACTATACTACCAAACATCAATACAGTGTCCGAAAGGGCCCACAAGCACTTGTGTAGCCTAAAGTTGTTAACGGAATGCAGGCAACTCGGCAAACTGATACCTCATCCGGCGCGCATAATAATTTTTAGAGCTTGATGTATAATATAATTCAAAAATACAGCAAGAACCCTGTTCTTGATTCATTGTAAGAGACAGTTGCTAAAACTGTAAAAACAACATTTTCATGTCTGACTCACCGTCTGTCAGATAAATAGTTTCTCTGCGTAGACTTTTATCACAAAAATATCAATATACTCGCACTATCAACTTGTACACGTTCGTTGACATATCTACACATGATTTACTTTCTAGTTGGTATGATAATTTACTCATACTATATGATTATTTCCTTTACACAGCGGGCAAAATTTAGTATGAACTTCATGCTCGAGTGAGACACAATCTTCAAAACATTAGACCCCTCTGCAAGCCAGCAGTGAAGCGACTGGCAAACGGGTCCTATAATCGGACCTACCTACTGGTTTACCTGCCAAAACATTAATCTCTTTGCTCAGTGTTGGGTTTCTTTCCATTTCTCGCTTAATTATCCAGTCTACTTGCATGTAGAAATGTAAGGAAAAAGAGCTAAGCTAACCTAAAAAACAAGTTAGATCAATAAATGTATAAACACAAAAACACAAACACGCACACATATATACACACACACACACAGCCACAAACAGTTACAGTGTACACACACACACACACACACACATTTTCATATATAAGTGCAGGAATTTTAGGTTACTGGTCTCGGCTAATTTCAGGTAAAAACACTAAATTATGCTATATAATGATCAATGTTTGTTGAATTTGGATATGTTAGGGTTATACACTTCTCCAGGGTTGCCTGATAAGAAACATATGTAATGAGTGTGTATGTCAGGGATTGTGTGGTATCACAAAATGTGCCCAACATACTGTTTAAGGAAAAGCAGTTGAAGTGAGATTAAAGGATCAGGGGATTACTTTCAATACCTGGCATCATAATTATCAACAAATCGTTATGCAGTAACTACAATATATTTAAGCTGAATTTATGTATGGAGGTTGCTACCTCGTCAAACTACCTGAAAAGTATTCGCATCCAGGTAACTAGATCAGAACACAGCAACCAATAGGATACAATAAATGTTGTCGATACACAGGTGGTGACAGAGAAGATCGCCTTTGTAGCAAGTGTATGCTAATGTTGTAGGAGATGAATTTCATGGCTATCGATGTACTAACGAGGGGAAAATTGGAAGGCTGGGGATATGTTAGATCAGAAATACTACACAAATTAGGCCAACGATTAAGCTAGGTGCGTTAATGCCAAAGTACAGTGTGAATGTTTTGAAGAACTTGTCATTATTCAATCAGATCAATTTTGAGCGATGTTTAGATAAGCACCAAGATATACTGTAGTATTTATCTTTATTATATTTTCTATGTGTCATTAGTTTTGAGAAAGTGACAATTGGATTTCTCCTAACTTTTAGTTTACGTAGTATATCTGTATGTGCATGCATGCACCACTATCTTTATTTTAGCGTTTGAAAAATGTCCTGCAAATGTATGATATCTTTGTAGGAGCTGTGCTCCAGACTTATTATAAAGTCTGAGCAATAACAAATTTATATTCCTATTCTATATTCTATCTATTCTATTCACACACAACACCACACACACACACCCACACACACACACACATTCACACACACAAGCACAAGGTAAAATTACAATCAAACACAACAAACAGAAGATGATCACTGTCTTCAAATGAGCAGAAGGGCAGCCATGGTTGCAAGAAGCATCCTGCTGTGATTGGCAGTATTTAAAATGTTGAGAATGTCATAGATCAGAGGCTGGTGATATTGCTGCAATTAAGAAGTGGTCAGTAGCGGGTCATGAGGTGGCTAGGAGGAAGGATTAAGGCTAATCCCTCCGGCGGTTGACAGTAGCTGCGGCAGCACGTTCGCCATCGAGTGTTGGGACCGACACTAAGTTGGAGTGGCACCATCATCAATGGAATCCACGTCAAGGTGAAAGGAGCATCACTTCGCAAGGAATATAAACCGTTGTGTAGCTCCTCACATAAATTAATAGGAATACAGTTACATTATGCACTTTGCATAATAACAAGTAAATATGATGCTCCCTTACTAACAAGGACCAAAACAAGCATTAACAATTAACAAAATAAGGAAAACTTATGTTAAAGTAAGTGATAAGGGAACAGTTTGCTCCTGCATGTGAAATCAAATTACTAAATTTTGAGGTATTAGAAATGTCTTGAATACAACTAAGTTATGATTCTTTAGAATCTAACCCTGATGACAAATAACTAAACAAAAAAGATAATGCAAGCATTTATAGTGTGCTATCTCCAGAACCTTGCACTCTGACTGATTTATGCTTACCTAAAGTTCATGATGAAAGAATTTCTGATTAATAAACACCTTGAGTTTAATGCTAGTTTTAATAAGCCGATATTGCTGTCAACATTGTGTACCAATTAAATATGCCAACATCAAGACCTATAGAGCAGATACTTTGTGCAGCTTTAAATATTCACTGTTAGAAACAAAAAGTAGTAAAAACGGTGAAGAAGGAGCCACGGGCGGGAAGTTACTTTGAGTACTTGCTTCCTGAGTAGTTTCGCCTCTACTGCTTCATTCGGAGGAATTTGGCTCGCAGCCGACTGTCTATATTTTATATGACCTCGAAGGGAATACTAGCGGGCCTATGAAGCAGTGAATTGGGTCAACCCTTACCATCAATCACCGCCCCTTCAAAGGCAAAACATTAGTCCCTCTGAGGGATATATATATATATATATAATATATATATATATATATATATATATAGTATATATATATATATAATATATATATAGACAGTTGAGGCTGCGAGCCATAATCCTCCAAAATGAAGCCCAATAGAGGACGAAACTAGTTTCAGGAATAAAGTACTCACTTACCAGGCCGTGTCTCCTTATATCAACTGTTTTTTAGATCTGTCTATATATCTACACAAAAATTATTCGTAGACAATGTGATGAGGTTAGAGGGTGTAGTTTAATAGCAAGTGCCACAAAACACAGATATGTGTAATATATGGCAGAAGGTATGCAAGTGCTGAAACAATATCCATACATGCCTGTAGTACAATGTATATGCTGTCAAACAATATACAAATCATACAATACAGTGTTTAGCTGAAAACTCCGCGTCTACCGGAATAATTTCCACGTAAAAAATGGGTCTGTATGTATCTCGACTACAGTTCCATAATCCAAAACGTAATGTATTACCACTGTAACTTATATATTTTGGATACTCTATAACAGTCTCAACTGTTGTTCCACTCCTACCTGTTTTTTTTCTTAATTTTCACCTTGCTGATAATACCAGCAAGGTAGAAAATTACAAGAAAAAAACAGGTAGGAAGGGAATAACCACTTGAGAAGTTTAGAGTATCAAAAATATATACAGACAGTGTAAATTACGTTATTGGGATTATGGAAAACTCGTCGAAATACATACAGAACTCATTTTTTTACGTGGAAAAGATTCCGGTAGACGCGAGGTCAAGCTTACACTGTATTGGTAGGATGTTGTCAGTATTGGTGACATTGTGCCGGTACACATTTGTATAGCGGTGTTAACCCAATCGCGGGCTGCGGGCACCCATGCGGCCCGCCTACTAGTTATGCGATTGGTGCAAAATACAGCTAGAATTGCTCGGTAATGATTAAAGCATGAAATTTGCAACACTTAGTCTCAGCCCATAATGAATATTTCCAAAGGTGGGAGCCACGGAAACAGCCCGCCTTTCTAGACAACGATTGCTAGGACAACCATATTTACCCTAGAACAAGCTATTTATGTCTATTTTAATCTACTCAAAAGGATGGTTGCTATGTTTTTGAACATCAAACACTATGGGAAGACATGCTTTTAAAAGCCACTGTGGGTACTGTAAAGATAAAAAACAGCATTGTTTGTTAATGTCTTTTTATGATGATGATTCCCCCTTTACACTGCCACACGTTTTGTATCAACAATGTAGATTCACCATGAACAAGCTTCAAGTCTTTCCCAGTAGTTTAGAGGCATTATCACAATCTCCTCTGCATGTTCAGTAAACAGTACATTTCAAGTGCGCTCGTACACATTTGCAGTCCTCTAACCTGCTCCTTACAAGACACTTCAGACAATTCTTGGCAGGATGCACTGGGCTTTCAGGAAGGTTTGTCCACAGGGGCTTCCACTGTTCTGGGCCAAGTCCATCCCAACTCAAGCAGGGGAGGGCACTGGCCGATATGGCAGAGTAGTACGTCCCCAATAGTGCCACCTTGCAATTCCGCTCTTGATATGTGCTGTAAGGCAGCCTTGGTTGGGAGGAGAGCTGACATCTGACGCCCTTTGAGTGTTAAAATAGAAGTTTCTGCACTTCGTTGAATGGAGTACATGTCGCTGTCCTGATCATAGAGAAGGATGGGGAAGTACTCTAGGAGAGCCTCACCCTTCTCAGAGATTTGTTCCGGTGCACTAGCAAACTCTAAGAAGGCTCAGTTGAGTCATCAGGGTGTCTCCCACACTTTCACATGCAGTCTTCTTTCCAACTTGGGCAAACTGCGACACCGTTATCGCAGCCTGTGAAAGGTGGAACATCGGAAAAGTACCAATGATTTATGTGGGGGGGGCGGGCGAGGGAAGCACATATCTCATGAGCTGGGATGTAGTGAAAGTTCTTGCCACTTCCGAATGCAATCATAATTCTAATTCTTCCTAACTGCTGCCACAGTCGATACGCTAGCACAACTACTCGGTATTCTACGTACGAACGAGGATCTTATGAAAGCATTGCCTAAAAGCGTCAGCAACATGGGCCATGATCCTGGAATCGTTCCTCATGGTGCAGGGAGCAATGCGGGTTGGGTCCCGTGCAGGCACACAGGAGTACATTCACACCATCGGTAACAAACTAGAGGATTCTTGCTGATGGCCATCGCCATCAACCTAACATCGACAGAAGTTTGAACAATTCTATTGGTTGCTATTCAAGCGAAGAAATTCCTGCCAGGTATTGGTACGGGGAGGGACACCTCAAAACTCGCTACGTTGACTAGAACCATAGCACGCTTTTTCTATGGTCTGTGCCTTTTAAACTGTTGTAAAGTATGATTCCCAGACAATATCTACTCGTTAGAGCCGATTGCTATTTTTTGATGTGTTGGGACAAAACAAATTTGCAGAGTAGTCGACAAATGTCTGCATCCTACGGTCCAAGATTGTTCCACGAGGACAGCACCATCCATGATACTCAACTTCCGTATCTGCCGTGATTCACATGGGACTTGACATTGTGTGTTCAAAGGGACAGCCAGTGAGGTCGACTTTTTCCAAGACGTAATATCCATAGGAAGATAGCGATGGGGAAATGGATTATTTCGTGGCTGAAGGAAATTGTTCAAAGTCACCGTCTCTGTCTGGCATGCAACATACACCTTGCAAAACAGACGATGATTCACTTTTGAGAAGATGACTTCTGAGCTGCTTTCTTTGGACTTCTGTGCTTGTTTGTTGAACAGTTACTACTTTGTTCCTGGTGATGGTGCTGTTAATGGTTGAATGTTTGCACTGAGTCGCTCCTTCACAAATGTCGTCCATACTGCGCTCTGACCTTTGATTGTATTGTGGTGAGGCATTCGACTGACTGCTTGTCCCCACCCATGATGTCCTTGAAGCAGTCTCAGAAGGTCCTTGGCTTTCTTCCTCAAATGGACCGGACATGCCCCTCAATGACACTGGACCAATGTTCACCGTCTAGGAATAGCTTCTGGGTAGCAGCAGTTTGCTCATGGTGGTTGATTTGGCTGGCACTTCGCTTTTCCCTACCATGGAGACTCAAATTAAGATGTGACACGGATCAGACACCAATCAGTTGACTGGGTAGTGTGGCGAAGGGTTGCCATGTCTGAGAATGCACCAGCCTGCAGTAAACAAAAGCCATGGATTACAATTTGAAATAATCAGGAGCCATTGCATTATCCTTTTTATCAAAGTGTTCTCTAAAATATATTAAAATACATGATAATGTTAAGTCAAATTGGGGTTCAGACTTCAAATGTGTATGGTTGCTAAGAAAATGTTTTTGTTAGCAACTGTTGCTATGTTATGCATTGTCATCACCCGGGGTGGTGAAAGTTTTAAGGGAAAAAAGTGCAGATATTGAAAACTTTAAATTTTTTTCCAGAAAAATTTGGTCTGAGGCACATATATACGGGTTTTCAGGGAAAATTGTTGCTTAGAAACCCGTTCTTGCAATAACAGTTTGCTTGGCTCTACCCTGAAAATTTAAGAATGATGTGACGGATTTTTGTGCCAAGTTTCATGTTTTTTTATCATCATCTAGCAATTTTGCACCAATCGCCTAGCTATGGGGGGGTGCCGCTCCCCCCTCCCCACGCCATTTTACTGCGTAAAACAGACTTTTGACCCCCCTTTCCCAAAACCCCCGCCACGTTTTTTCGGAAGGGCTTCGAAGCATATGAGGGGAGAGGACAAGAACGGGGCTCTCACAAAAATCGAACAGGTGTCTCTGTCATCATAATTCCTGCAGAATTTCCATGATTGTTCCATGATTCCATGCCCGGGGATGGGCAGTATCAAGGTCCGGGGGAATTGCCCAAATATTAATGTAAATATTCCTTTTTGATTTTTCAATTTTTTACTATGAATAAATCCATTTAAATTACTTATTGTGTTTTCTTTTTTACTTTTTTATGATGAACAAATGTAACCTTTTTTTTTGCGCCCACTGACTTCAAAAACTTCATCTAAAATCTTGCTTTTTTTTTCGCATCATTACGTTTCATCAAAACGTCCTATACTGTTTTACTTTTGTCTTTCCTTTTTAATCAAACAAAAATTTCTTCTCCTGTCCGAAAAAAATAACACTTTTTTTTTCTGCTCTGCTTAAAAACTTTATGCATTTTTCTTAGCATGTTACTTTGCTCTTTCTTTTGTTGTTTTATAATTCTTTAAAGTCCCCTTTGGGCTTTCTCTTTTTTTTTTTCCAGTTATTACTTCCCCCTTCATCACACTTGCCACTTTTTCCCTTGACCATTTTTTTCCATTCTCCCCTTTGTGCTTGAAGTTCTTTTATTCTCTTTTTTCAATTTCTCCTTTTCTTTTTTAACTCTTTTTTTTCCCTTTTACTTTCCCTTTTCCTTTTCTTTTCGGGTCATTTAGCCACTTTCAGACCTTTCCCACTTCGTCATAGTTTTTCAACCTCAAAAAAACACTTCATACATTCGCTCTTCATTTTTTTTTCACTTCTAGTTGGCCTGTCTCTCTCCCCTCCCCAGACCACTCTGGGTACAGAGTTCCCTTTTCACTTCATCATTGAACCCTGATAAGTCCCAAAGGGGGGATTCTAATCTTTTTCCGGCTTTGGAGTCCCCCATGTCCTGTTGAAAAAAAAATTTTTGTACACAAATTTTAATCTGTCTCTTAGAGGCCACAACCCTCTCGGCCCTATAGCGTGTGTCGGGTGTGGTGGAGAGAAAACAGGGGGGTGAGGCAGATTGTTCCCTCGCTACGTCTCAGCATGTTTTGGGCCACTCCCGGAAAAGGATTTTTTTTCCCGCCCCCGGTTTTTTTTAAACGTCTGTTTTTAGGGAAAAAAGGCATGGAAATAATAATTTTTTTTTCCGTTAGGTATTTTGAATGAACATTCAACATAATTACAAGAAAAAAATGGGTCTGAGTTGAAAAACACTGTAAATCTGACTGCGCACGGATTACGGCCTGTTTCACAAAGGCCCCAAATCAAAGGGCCTTTTTTCAAATTTACTTTCACTCGGTAACCGGAAGGATATCGAAGGGGAATTTTTTGTAGGTTTTTAGTTCCTAAAAGAAATCGCTGATAGTGCATAGTTTACATAGGGTGAAAGAAAAAACTATAGGAATGGTGGAGATGAAGGACAGTGGTTCTCAAATGGGGGCCATGGTGGGGTGTGCAAAATTTTACATTTTTAAAAAAGTTAGGAAACTGAATAAAAAAAAAAAATTTCATCACTGTCCGGCAAGAAAAAATTCTTGTTTTTTAAAAATTAAATTTTTAAACATTATGTTGACAATAAATTTAGTTACATAAAATTTTTTACGAAAAGTTGTGTACGGTGTATTTGTATGTGTGCGAAAATTTTAATTATTTGTGCAGTGTAGGTGTGATAGAAAACGCGGAGGAGAAAAGAAACCCCATGGACGGGGGAGAACCGGGCGGTTAGTGAGGATGAGTCACCGGGAGACAGAGGGATTTTTGATGATTAAGTTTTAAGGCGCCGCAACTGCGGGGTTATTGACGCCTCTTAAAAAAATGCTGTAAATAAACTAAAAAACAAATTTAAGAAAATAAAAATATTTAAAAAATTTCGAATACATAAAAACAAAGAGTACATTAAAAAACAATCAAATATTTAAAAAAAATCATAACTTGTTGAGAAGGCCACCCTTTTCAAAAAATTATGGGGCTTCAGTCCCGGGGGAAACACTTTTCCCCCCAAAGCCAGGGAGGGAAATGTAACCCGTCCGACCCCCCGACCCGGGACAAAAATTGCCCCCGTAGGTCCCAAGATGGGACACTCGACCCAAAAGGGGGCAATTGGG
>JACEEZ010000866.1:304624-320159 GCA_016584305.1 Chionoecetes opilio | reverse complement strand
TGATTCCCACCCCCCTTTTTCCCCCAAAAAATAGTTTTTTTGGTATAGCGGTAATCCCCCCTACAACCGCTAGAGGGGAGTTTTGTAGCAGTCCTCCCTAAACTACATTCTCCCTTACACTGCTTCACAAGAAAAAAACGTGTGTTATAGCCTAAACTATTAATAACTTATTTTTATTAATGTTCATTATTTATATATACTTTCATACCTCTGTATTTTATTATAGTGGCTCAGGAGCTTAGATAGGCGATGAAAGCGGAAACAAAACCCCCCCCCCCTTTTTTTTTTTCTAAACTAAAATGTTGATGGCTGTTGAATATTTTGTTTTTTTTTTTTTTTTTTTTTTTTTTTTTTGATGATTTTCCCATGTACCCTTGATATTGATCTTGATGTTTACAGTGGCCTTTTCTTCCTAGGCAGGGCAGAGTGCTCGAAAGAGTTACGGGCCCGTAAGTTACTCCCCTAAGGGACTTTTACCCGTAGCGCCTCTAAGGGAGATGCTCAAAAACCATTTTTCACTTGCTACCGGACCGCGATGCTTAAGGGGTGGTCGGGAGCACCCTTAACTCCCCTAAGGGAGTGAAATTTGAAGCGGCGAGACGTCAACACAACAATAAATTACAAGTTTGTTATCACTATACTTTTTTTGTTTATTGTGTATTAATAGAGCCATTTCATGCTTGCCTGTTTGAAATGTGATGTGTTTAGTGCTTCATTGACTCCATATATATCATATTTTAACATACATCCTATAGTACTTGTAATAAATTCTATCAGGGCAAACCTATATGTAAATAATATATCGGTCGACTTCTTGGAATCAAAACGTACAGTTCATCATACAAGTTGGCCGCTATAATGATCGGTGGTGGTGGGTGGTATCAAATTTCTGACGTACTATTAACACACGCAATGTATACCACAAGCAAGGTTATTATATAAAGTTTATACTATTCCTCTGCAACACAAGTGTCACGTGTGTCCACAGTGAGGTGGTTAGCCCCTCCGTGTGTCTTGTCTGACCTAAAGAAAGCGAACGCGCAGTTCTCGTCCGCCACTATACAGAGTACCGTCCGCCAGGCCCACGGATAGCGTCATAACTACGTACGGCGCGGGCCAGCAGTGCTCTCTATAGATACTAATTTCGGGCACGCGACGAACTCAACCTATGATCACGCATCAAGGTATAACCCTGGGTACGTCTCATGTAGTAATCAGTGGGAGAATATTACGCTGAACGTCTAATGTGGCCAGCTATGTATTATCGTAAACATTCTGGCGATAGTGAGCCTTAAAATCGCCTATTTCGGAAATCAGGCCCATCTTAGGGGTCAACACCGGCAAACATAGTTTTTAGGTTTATAGGTTAATTATTTTATGTCTGGTTTAGGTTAGGGTAAGGTTTTATGATAGGTTTGTGTTAAGTTTTGTAGAGGTTATTTAGGTTAAATAAAAGCCCCGCGTCCGCGGGACGAATTTCACGAAAGGGCCGGATTTTTAGCATAACACGGCATTTGAAGTCTCTTTAAATTTATTTATCTGGCTCCCCTGACAAGCTGAGAGCAATGATGATTGGCTAGTAAAGCCGCGTCATGAGGGCGCTGCTCTGTGATTGGTTAGCAGAAATTTTCCCAACATATCCCTAGAATTCCCTATATTCCCCCACCCAGAGGCCACCGATAACCGTAACGGGAGTGACGGCTCGGTACGAGCATCTCCCTCAGCCACCCTCGTAAGGATTTATTGTAGCCATACACTCGTAAGTTGTCCCTTACAGGGTTTTCGAGCATCCCTGCCCTGGCCCTTAAACCGGCTGCTCCTGTAGTCTTGTTCTCTGTTCTTTTGTTTTAAAGGGCTGTAGAGTCCTATTGTCTATTTCGTCGTTTATATACCACATTCCTTGTCCAAAAACTCTTTCATCACTGTCTCAAATCATCCGTCACTTGTCTCACCACACAGTCCCAGCAGTAATACATCCATTCTCTTCTGTCCTTGTCAACCACTCCGTTCATGTCACCTCCCATTTTCAGTCAAAACCACCCGCAGCATTTCCATTCTCTCCCCGCTATACCTCTCACTTCTAGCTATCCACACACTTGTTCCTGTTTTCATCCTCACCCCATGTCACAATCTGGCACACCTTTGCTGCCTGACTCGGACCATCTAATAGTTTTCCTTGCATTTACATCCAAGCACTGTTTCTGGCTTGGAAGAGAAGGTCGCCCCCCGGGTTCATCATACACAATTTCATACGCTGGTGCCCTCTTTCTCCTTATACCATTCTAGTGTTTTCTTTGTGCTCCATCTTTCCCCCCCCCACACCCCCCCCTCCCCAAAATTTTTTTTGTTTTTCCACTTACTCAGGGCCCCACATACTTCACTACTCTATCGATATCAGTTTCCACTTTCTCACATCCCCTCAAGGCTTCTTCCTCACCATTCAACATCTTCCATTCAATTACATTCGGGTCCTTCCATCTATCAGTTGATACAATCCACCAAATCGCAATCCACTTCTTTCTACCATTTTTTGCATCGCTTCCGCCCATTTACTAATACATTCACTCCCAAATAAACTTTTTCGTGCCAATCTTTGTGTCCTCCATTCGTTCCAGTCTGATCTTATACCTGAGTGTTGCTTTCGAATGTCTCTCCCTAAATGTACTCCATCCATTCCCCTTTAAAAACCTTCAGTCGCTGCATATCTGGGTGCATTCAGTGCCATTTCTTGCTACTTTAATTTGTTCCCACTTCCAATAGCTCTATTTCACTCTCATTCCATGGCAATCACCTCCAAATAACCTACATAATCTTGGGACAGCCACTCTTTTCACACTTTCCCTCAACCATCTACTTGCTTGCCCTCATCCTTGCCACACTCCCCAAGTCGACCAAACCCCACTGATTGGCCTGGCTGATCTTTTCAGCCTTTGCTTTTCACACCATTGGAACTATGGCCATCCCTAGGTACTTGTTTCACTAGTTTGTTCTAATTCTTTTCTCCCGTCCTCCATTAGCGTTTCTGTCATCCTCTTTATATTTACTTCATCACCTTACTTTTTCTCACGGCTAAATTTTACTCCAAAGTCCCTCTCCATACTCCTTCACCACATCTAACAGGCTCTGGTTCCTCGGCCGACTCACTCATAACTAACTACCATATCATCGGCATACATTAACAGCTTTATTTTGGTGCATTTCCTACTCTCACTCTTCTTCATCTTCTCTCCTTACTACTGCCAGTTCCTCAGTAATACAGACTAACAGGTTGGGGACAGAGTGCATCTTGCTAACACCTCTCTCACTCCTCACCCATTCTGTTTCTATACTACCTAGCCTATATTTTACTCTAGTGGTCTTCATACATGCTTCTCACATGTTCACTATCCTTTTTGGCTTCAACCGCAAACCTTTTCCAAAACCCTTGCATAACATTTCTCTGTTTACTCTATCATAGGCTTTCTCAATGTCTAGACCCAAGGTACCAGTGTCTTTCCTCCTTTCCTTCTTTTTTCAATTATTTTCATTCACACACAAACATGTTGTCCTCTGCCCTCCTATCCCTCAAAACCATTTGACACATCACACCTCACCTACAACCATAGCCTCTCTCCACCATTTACACACCTGTTCCTTCACACTGCACTAAAACTTTACCTACTTATTCATTTAGTGCTATTGGTCTATAGTTCTTCAATTCATTTCTTACTCTTGTATCCTCCTTTATGCATAGGGTCCTCTACATTCATCTCATTTTCTAGGCACCCTTTCTCTTCCACACACGTTAAATAGGTCAGTCATCCTGTCCAATCACCACCTCACCCCCCTTTCTTTGTACATCTCAATATGGTATTTCATCGGCCCTGCTGCTTTTTCATTCTTTGCCCTCCTTACACACTTCGCTACTTCATCCCTGCTAATCCATTCATTCAACTCTTCCGCAGCTTTTCTTCCAACGTTATCATTCTGGTCTTATCGTCGAAAGATTTCACCCACGCCCCTCCTATGTCCCTTCCCAAAAAGTTTTTTTATAACCTCTTTGTTTTTTGTCCTCATCTGTTACACATTCAGCATTTACTTTCAATGCTTTCACATCTTCATTCCCACCATCTTTTCTCCTCTCATGAATCTGTACAACTCACGCCCACCTGCAGCCTTTCTCTTTTTAGGGATCGTATCTTACTCCTTCACCATAACTGTCGCATCTCTTATCTTTCGTTTTTTGTTATCGCTGCTGTTTTCACATATTCTGTCCAGGCATTCTGGTATTCATCTCCCTTCTTCACGTTCTTGCCGCCTTTTCTTAACCTCTACATTTCCTGTTTAACCTTTTTCGTTCCTTCCCTTGCCTCTCTAATATCCTCATTCCACCATGGTTTATTTCACTCTCTTTCTTCATTTGTTTTAATAAACCCTTTGTTTAAGTGCAGCGCTGCCTCACATTTTTCCCCGTTAGTCTCTCATTTAGCTCTTTCACCTCCTGTACTCTTTCTCTGGTCCCACATCTCACTCAGACACACTGAAAATCTTCCCATTTTCATCTCTCACCTCCATTTGTTTCTTCACACGTCCTTACTTTGCTCACTTTTATTCCACTTATACAGTCCACTACAAGCATAATATGATCCAGATACAATATCAATTTTTTCCTCTTCATCTATCCACATTCGAGCAACACTCTCCTCGCATTTTGCCATTCACCACACATAATCATTGCCTCTCTTGTTTTTCTTGCATTCCACGTCACCTCGACCCTCCTGCCACATTCTCTATCGGTTTTTCTAACTCCAACTCATCTATAATTCCAGCAGCTTTCTCCATTTGATTTATTTCTCTCCTAGCATCCGAGATGTGCATTCATATCACCGCATAACCCATCACCCTCTCTCCGACATGGTCTCCTAAAATCTTCCTTTAGAAGTGTTGTACTTCCATTCTATTCTCTCTCCCTGCTCTATCACCCTCAACCTTCATGTATACCACAATCACTATAAACTTTTTTTCCTTGTCGTTCTGACCCAAACTTCTACTCGAGCAGCCAGAACATCCTCACTCATAGCACTATTACCCACGTCTATCTCTCTACTTTAGTTTCCGTCCTTTCTATGAAGAAAGGCAAAAACCCCCCTTCCCCCCCCCTTTTTTTTTCCTAGTTTCTCTTGTTTCTTTCGTCCTTTGTTCCAATTCATCTCCATACTCACTATCCTGCATTCGTACGTCGTCTCTTAAATGGGTTTCAGTCACACCAACTAGTTCGAATTTCCATTCACTCATTCCTTGCATACATCACTCATATTTCCAACACCCACGCCCTCACATTTATACATCCAAAACTTCATGTATTCTCTCGCCTGGGTGGTGTCTTTTGGTCTGTCCTCGTCTCCTCAGTATTTTTGATTTCCGGCTAGTTCCTGTTGGGCTGTGCGCCCTCCTTCTGCCGCATTCTCGGTGCTTGTTTATTGGCTCTCCGGTTTCAACCTCTCTCCTCTTCACTCTAGTATTCGTTCGCTCCCAAGGATTTCCCCTGATTATGTAAAAAATTTCGTGTGTTTCTTTCAGCTTCATTTTTGGCTTTTGCTGTCTCCCTCAGTGTCTTGTCATTGTGAATGCCTACCTCTTTGACATGTCGTGTGGCCACCCTTACGTGTTTGTACACACACTTTCTTTGCTTGCTTTAACCTAAATCCCAAAAAAGTTTTTCTTTTCTGAATCCGTTCTTTCAAATCCACTGTTTACTTTCATCAATTAGGGCCTGGCTCTTATTGCCTCACATTTGTCATCAACCATTCATTGTATCTTTCCAATTCTATTGATGTGGATTAGATCACTATCATAACAGGTCAACCCAAATCTCATTACATATTTCAATAAACAACCATTCTGTCATGCTTTTCTTTTCCTTTCTGTTTGCAAGTTCATACCCGTCAGAATCTCCTCCTGTACGTCATAACATAATTATATTGTCCTTGCGATCTAGTCTGCTCTGGATATGTTTGAGTTGTTTGCTGAATCACTTCTCCCACTTGCTTGGTTTGCTTGTGTCATTCTTAATGTTCTCATAAACTTTCCTTGCCTCAGCCAATGAACATCCTTATCTGAGGAACTACGTGTTTCTTTCTTTCATCTTTGTACCTTGGTTTTCAGTTCAGCAATATTCTCCCGAACTTCCTTACATTATCCTTGATATGCTGCTCTATCTTATCCTCGAGGCCTTTCATTTTTGCTTCCAAGGTTCCGAGCCTATTCGATCAGGCTATGGGTGCCTTCCGAGTTTCTTTCTATTACTTCATTTAAAATGGACTGATTTGCCTCCATGTGACTCAGTCGGTTCTTCAAACTTCTTCTCCTTGTCCTGCCTTTTAACCCATCGGCTCTACCCCAATCTCGTCCACTGTAATTTTCCAAAACTTGATGTTTACCTGATCTTTCTTTCTGTTGTTCACTGATTCTTTGAAGCTGATTATGTTCTTGAAACCCTTCCCAGTTGACAACGACTGCAGTTGTAAACTCAGCTGTTTACCTGCTTCGTAGTCTCGTTCATGAACCTCGTACTACAGCTTCAGGTATATTATCACATTCAATGTGAATCCAATCATCACATACCTCACATGCAAGTGCATCATCATCATCCGTCACCTCTACTGACACTTTCACGCCTTATGTGCATACCACCTCGCCATCCGGCACGTCTCCCTCCTGTGTCTTCATCATCCTTCGGGTTTACGTTCTTAGATCTTGCTCCTCTATCCCACCCGAGCCTTGTTTCTCATTTCCCTTGTTATTGCGCGCTTCTACATCCTGCCATTCTCATCCTACCTGTGAGGCTTGTGATGTAGCACACAACACGGACTGCCCTCTCTCCTACCTGGCCTCATCTTCTACCTCCATAGGTCTGGCGTCCATGGTCTATGAACACGGACTGGCCTCTCTCTTACCTCAGCAGGCGGCGTCCCTGGGTCCCTATAACCACGGACTGGCCTCTCTCCTACCTCCGGAAGTCAACAAAACGATCTCCAGCAATCACAACCGAATTATGTTCCTTGATCTTGATCTTCCTCACACACTTTTCAAAGACTTAATAATGTGTGAGGTTAGGGCAATAGGTCCGTAATTCTTACTTTGTTTTTTTTCCTCCACCTTTGAAGATAGGAGAGATAATGGCCTGTTTGATATCTTGTTCCTGGACACGCTGTGTCCCAGTATTTTCGCCAGAGGAGGTATATGGGGGTGGGCCAAGACATCACAACATTTCGTGAGAAACAATTGCCTGGCACGCATCAGGTCCAGCTGCTGGTTTTGGCCGCAGCTCGTCTTATTGCCAACTTGATGTCCCCTTCAGGCCGTGAAATGCCTGTCCGAGAGGCTGGGGCTGGGTGCTGGCTTTGTCCTGGTGGTGATGAGGTCCCTGCACTGGTGATGGATCATGGGGTGTGCTGACGTGTTATTGTACTGTTAGCAGCAACATGTCACACATGTACAGGGTCGAAGTAACCTTCCTTCCGCCATCTTCAGCGGGCCCAATTGGCGTGTATGTCTTGGCAAATTTCTTGCAGTAGCTGAAGAAATACTGGGATTCTGTTTGGGACGTTGATCACAGCTCGTTTTCCTTTCTTCATTTTCCTCCGCAATTTGTAGATTCTTGTAAACAGATTTCATGGTTTCTCCAGTTTTGTCCTTATTGTGTTGTTTCCCGGCAATTTAGTGTATTGCGGAGTCTTGTTGTTTATGGGACGTTCTCTTCTTCTTAGGGGACTCTTCTGTCTCTTGGCATGATGGTTTTGTTTGTGCGTCGAATTTGATTTTGGTGGTACGTGATCTCTACACACTTGCTGCAATGTCTCAAGGAAGAATGTGTGCCATTGCCTCTGCGTCGTCATTTGCGATTCATTTCATCCCACTTTTATTGTGCCAAGATGTGGATTGGATCTTTTCCCCACTCCATTTTATTTACTGATAAAAATCATAATCTTTAAAGGGTGAAGTTTCGCATGGCTGTGAGGCTATTCATTTTTCCTTTCTTGTAGGGTTGTTTGCACAGTGATGAGGCTGTGGTCTGAGAACACTGTTTCTCTATCTGAGTAGCTGGGGACCTGCTTACATGTTATTTATGAAAACAGATCCTAAGATGTTATTGTGTCTGGGTTGGAGTTGTTACTCTGCTTGTGAGGAACAGTTTTCAGCCAGGGCTTGAGAAGTTTTGCCTGGGCTTGGTCTCAAGTGTCCCTCTCTGTTGTTGGCGCTTCTGGCCAACTTATGAAAGGAAAGTTAAAATCACCGTACACCGTAAACAATGGATTTTCTGGCATGGGTGTGGTATTGGCATCTACACTGTATGAATCTTCTCTATTACCTCACTGAAGGCATCATGGTCACATTGGGGAGGACGATATAACAGTTTAATATATGGAAGGTTCAATGTGGTTATGTGAAGGACTATCACTTACCACTTGATCATTAGTATGGGAGAGAAGCACTTCCACAAAAGGTGTCAGGTTATTCCGAACATAAATTAAAACTCCACCATGACTTCTGTATTTTCTATCTGTTCGGAATGGGGTGTAATTGTTGATTTTAACTTCAGCGTCTCTTACTCCCTTCAAGTGGATTTCAGTTAAGGCGTCCTCTACTACTGACAAGTCCTGAAGAAAAGACACTTTAGTTTGATTTGTCTTAGGTTAGAGGCCCTGTATGTTGCCTAAGATTAAACACTCTAGTGGCTTAGAGCATTCACCCATGGGTAAGGATGGTTTGGTTTGGTGGCTGTGGAGGGTAGGGCATTGGGTTGCTTCTCGCCAAGTTGGCCAGTAATTTTCCCTGTGCCTCCATTACTTTCATTAGATTTTGCACTGCCTGTCTGGTTTCTAGTGCAACATCTAAAAAAGGTCTGTCTGTCTGGTTTTTTTTTTCTTCTCTCGCTCTCTCTCTCTCTCTCTCTCTCTCTCTCTCTCTCTCTCTCTCTCTCTCTCTCTCTCTCTCTCTCTCTCTCTCTCTCTCATACTAGTAGTAGTAGCAGTAGCATAATGGGTGTAGTTGCCCTCCCAGCACCACGCCCACACGGGGTCCCCATCACTGAGGGGGCCCCGGCCTCGCATTCTCTCTCCTACGTGCTCATAGTAGTAGTACCAGAGTAACCTTTTTTACAACAGCAAACATACATATACAGCAAAATATAAAATGCCATTAATATAACCATGAACCAATCAATAAATCAATAATGTTTGGTAATTATTTGAGTGGGATTTGATATATTGAAAGGTAATTTAATGGAGTATCTGGCAACCCTGCGCTGGTTTGTTGACATCGAGGGTTGGAAAAAAACGTGGTCCTCTCTCGCATCAGTTATCTTCAGTTTTAACCTCGAATTACTCACCCGGCGAACGTCCCCGGGTGAATAAAGGGTGACTAAGGGTGTGTGTGTGGTTGTGGGGTGAATGAGGGCTGGGAACAGGTTAAAACAGGTGAAATGAAGGTTTAAAATTGGGTTATTATTAGTGGACGAGGAGGAAAGACACTGTGTTATGATTAGGGTGACAGTTTCGTACACAAGTTGTTCGTAAACCCGGTTTTGTTAGTTGTTTCGTACACTGATTTTCAGTTTTTCGTACATATCTGGTATCGTTTCGTAATAGTAGTAAAGTTCAACTCTGAGCTGAGTGTACGAAACGACGGTATTTTTTTACGATAGGACCAAACTTCCGTACACAATTGGGGGCATGATTTTTTTTTACCTTATTGTATTCTAAGAGATATTTTTTCCTTGACTTTCCGTCGCAAATCAATAGTTTCGGAGATATAGAACATTTTAAGTGGGAGGAGGAATACGTCTCCATTGGTTACAAAATGCCTCCCTCTTCCTCTTCTTGTGACCTTGCATCGCTTTTGTTTCGGAGTAAGTTTTCCGTGCGCACCCGTGGCTAGGAGGTTAATCTCGGGGTTTGGTATTTATTAAACTTTTTTATTATTGGACCCAGTTGGGAGGTTAAAGGTTAGGTTAGGCAAGGTTCAGGTTAGGTTAGGTAAGGTAAAGTAAGGTAAACGAAACAAAAGCGATGCAGGTCACAAGAAGAGGAAGAGGGAGGCATTTTCTAAACAAGGAGACGTATTCCTTCTCCAACCTAAAATGTTCTATATCTCCGAAACTATTGATTTGCGACGGAAAGCTCAAGGAGAAAATGTCTCTTAGAATACAATAAGTTAAACAAAAACCATACTCCCAATGGACCCTACCCATAACTACGTCACGGTTTGTTTACATCGGTGCATTGTGGGGATAAGGCGGGGTCGCCGCGGATGGACCTACGAAGGGAAAACTACGGCGATGGAAGAATTTCGAGTTATTTTGCGCGAAATTGATATTCCAGGTGCTATATTACTGTGCTCTGTTTTCGCTGACAAAACTATAGAGAAGACCTGAGGTAATGGCTGATGTGCAGAGGCTTCTAAACCAAGAAAACAGAGTCATAACAGAGCCTCGTCAAAAGGTAAGCAACTGGTAGGTACGTAATGTGTCCCTACCACTTGCTTACTTCTTAATGAGACTCTGCTGTGACTGTTTTCCTGGTCTAGAAGCCTTCGCACATCAACCATCACCTCAGGTCTTCTCTATGTTGTCAGCGAGCACGGAAATATAGCACCTGGAGTATCAATTTCGCCCAAAACAACTCGAATTTTTTTCATCGTCGTAGTCTTCTCTTTGTAGGCTGTACATATTCATGGTTATGATAGTATTAAAATACCTTATTAATTGAGTTCCTTTTGTTGTCTTTCCTCATAATAAGTAGTGGTACATCATGGTTTAAGTGTTACTTGACGAGCCAATGAATACTCTTTGAGTCTATACCAACATCACCAACCTTTGCTTTGATTTATCTTATTACTCCATCCATAAACAAATTGCATAACCACGGTGACATTACCCATCCTTGCCTCATGGTACCTGCATGGTAATGTCGTCTACCGATATTTTTGTCCCTACACAAATCGGGAAAACTCGCCGACAGTAATGGTTAGGTTGGTATCCGGTCATTTCGCCCGCACTATGGAGTCTATAGGAGCTAGGAGGTTAGGTTATATTTGTTTAGTGTGACGAGAACCCCCAACCCCCCGCTAGGAGGTTAGGTTAGATTTCTTTAGGTTAGGTTAGGGTAGGTTAGATTTGGGTAGTTTAGGTTAGATTTGGTTAGGTTAGGTTAGGTTAGATTTGGTTAGGTTAGGATAGGTTAAATTTGGTTTGGTTAGGTTAGCATATCGGTGGGTCAAGCCCCCAGCTAGGGTAGGTTAATTTTGGTTAGATTAGGTTTATTTTGGTTAGGCAATTTTCGTCATTTCGCCCACAAGACATTTCGTCCACATGTAAGTCAATTCGCCCACATATAAGAGTCAATTCGCCCACTCTAAAGTCAATTCGCCCACTCTAAAGTCAATTCGCCCACACGATCCATGTCACGGAGTCATGTAACTATATCTTCCTCTGGCAGAAATGGAATGAACCACCAGTAACCGTGGGCGAAATGACGGTAAATTTCTAGTGTTTGCCCATACTCTCCCACTTCCCCCAAACAAGTTTGGGGACCTGTGGGAATGCGGGGTTTTCGGGTGGGGAACAAATTATGCGTCGGAAACACATAATTAAAGAGTTGTGTAGGGGGGGTAAAATTTCCTAGATCTAGGGTAATTTCCTTATATCTAGAGAAAATTGCCTAACCACAATAAACCTAACCTAACCAAAATTAACCTACCCTAGCAGGGGGCTTGACCCACCGATAACCTAACCTAACCAAATCTAACCTAACCTAACCAAATCTAACCTATTAGATTTGGTTAGGTTAGGTTAGATTAGATTTGGTTAGGTTAGGATAGGTTAGATTTGGTTAGGTTAGGTTATATTTGGTTAGGTTAGGTTATCGGTGGGTCAAGCCCCCTGCTAGTCCCCCTGCTAGTGTAGGTTAATTTTGGTTAGGTTAAGTTTATTTTAGTTAGGCAATTTTCTCTAGATATAAGGAAATTACCCTAGATCTAGGGAATTTTACCCCCCTACACAACTCTTTAATTACGTGTTTCCGACGCATGATTTGTTCCCCACCCGAAAACCCCGCATTCCCACAGGTCCCCAAACTTGTTTGGGGGAAGTGGGAGAGTATGGGCAAACACTAGAATTTTACCGTCATTTCGCCCAAGGTTACTGGTGGTTCATTCCATTTCTGCCAGAGGAAGATATAGTTACATGCCTCCGTGACATGGATCGTGTGGGTGAATTGACTTTAGAGTGGGCGAATTGACTTATATGTGGGCGAATTGACTTACATGTGGACGAAATGTCTTGTGGGCGAAATGACGAAATTGCCTAACCAAAATAAACCTAACCTAACCAAAATTAACCTACCCTAGCAGGGGGCCTAACCCACCGATAACCTAACCTAACCAAATCTAACCTAAGCAAACCTAACCAAATTTAACCTATCCTAACCTAACCAAATCTAATCTAACCTAACCTAACCAAATCTAACTTAAACTACCCAAATCTAACCTAACCTAAAGAAATCTAACCTAACCTCCTAGCGGGGGGTTGGGGGTTCTCGACACACTAAACAAATATAACCTAACCTCCTAGCTCCTATAGACTCCATAGTGTGGGCGAAATGACTATGGTATGGCGAAATGGCATGTGGGCGAAATGACCGGATACCAACCTAACCATTACTGTCGGCGAGCTTTCCCGATTTGTGTAGGGACAAAAATATCGGTAGACGACAGTACCATGCAGGTATCATGAGGCAAGGATGGGTAATGTCACCGTGGTTATGCAACTTGTTTATGGATGGAGTAATAAGATAAATCAAAGCAAAGGTTGGTGATGTTGGTATAGACTCAAGAGTATTCATTGGCTCGTCAAGTAACACTTAAACCATGATGTACCACTACTTATTATGAGGAAAGACAACAAAAGGAACTCAATTAATAAGGTATTTTAATACTATCATAACCATGAATATGTACAGCCTACAAAGAGAAGATTACGACGATGAAAAAAATTTGAGTTGTTTTGGGCGAAATTGATACTCCAGGTGCTATATTTCCGTGCTCGCTGACAACATAGAGAAGACCTGAGGTGGTGGTTGATGTGCGAAGGCTTCTAGACCAGGAAAACAGTCACAGCAGAGTCTCATTAAGAAGTAAGCAAGTGGTAGGGACACATTACGTACCTACCAGTTGCTTACCTTTTGACGAGGCTCTGTTATGACTCTGTTTTCTTGGTTTAGAAGCCTCTGCACATCAGCCATTACCTCAGGTCTTCTCTATAGTTTTGTCAGCGAGAACAGATCACAGTAATATAGCACCTGGAATATCAATTTCGCGCAAAATAACTCGAAATTCTTCCATCGCCGTAGTTTTCCCTTCGTAGGTCCACCCGCGGCGACCCCGCCTTATCCCCACAATGCACCGATGTAAACAAACCGTGACGTAGTTATGTCTGGGGCCCATTGTGTAGGGAAGTTTGGTCCTATCGTAAAAATTAACCGAAACGACTATGGTTTCATATAGACTATGTAACAACTTTTTGGTGTACGAAACAACTTGTGTACGAACTGGCTGCAGCCCATGATTAGAACCCGTATTTCTGTGTATCATTATTTAGGGGGTGTGTGTGTGTGCTTGTATGACGCTAACTACCACGTGTACGCCTAACCACCCAATTAGAGCTGCCTGATCGTCTTATCACGCTATGAATCAGGCGTCGTATCTATAGCCAACAAGAAATACGGCTAGTTGGCATTGCCGTATCCTTAGACGCAGATACCCTAGGGCCTAGGAACACGCCTGCCGTACCTCTTGCCGCGGCGATCTAAGTAAATAAAGTTTAGGGTATTATTTTACACTAGGACCGAAATTGCCTACACAATTGGGAGTTCTGTTTACCTTATTGGATTCTAGGAAACATTCTATGAGCTTCCGTCGAAAATCATTACTTATGGAGATAATGACATGTTGTTGATAGGGAGGCGAGAGACAAGTGTTTACTTCCACCACACTCTTCTTCCTCTTATGATCTGCATCGCCTCTGTTCTTCCCTTGCCGCGGACACTTTTTAATGAGGATTTGGCTTTAGTTAGGAGGTTAAAGCGTGGGGTTAGGTTAGGTTAGTGAGTCAAAAGGTGGGGTTAGGTTAGTGTAATTTTCATATCTCCTATACACTCCTTCCTATTAAAAACGTCTTAT
Organism: Chionoecetes opilio; assembly: GCA_016584305.1. NCBI lineage: Eukaryota > Metazoa > Arthropoda > Malacostraca > Decapoda > Majidae > Chionoecetes > Chionoecetes opilio. The sequence goes on along the minus strand of JACEEZ010000866.1, from coordinate 305,942 downwards.
ATCTCGGAAAGTAGTGATTTCCGACGGAAGCTCATAGAGAGAATGTTTCTTAGAATTCAATAAAGTGAACAGAAATCACACTCCCAATTATGTAGGCAAATTCGGTCCTGTTGTAAACATTTACCAAGTATAGGATAACAAAATATATAAAACAATAGATCAATAGGCGACAACATGAGATCAGAATTTCATTTTTATTTTTATTTTTTATTTATTTATTACATTTGTGTCCTGACTGTGACCACTGTTGCAGGTGCTGAGGTCACAGTCCCAGCTGGTTCTCTGTGTCCTGACTGTGACCACTGTTGCAGGTGGTGAGGTCACAGTCCCAGCTGGCTCTCTGTCCTGACTGTGACCACTGTTGCAGGTGGTGAGGTCACAGTCCCAGCTGGTTCTGTGTCCTGACTGTGACCACTGTTGCAGGTGCTGAGGGCACAGTCCCAGCTGGTTCTCTGTGTCCTGACTGTGACCACTGTTGCAGGTGGTGAGGTCACAGTCCCAGCTGGGTGTTCTGCTGCACACTAAGGCATCTCGCGCCGGCATCTCTAAAGCTTCCTACAGGACCGGCCACCATGTGTGCTGCCGCGATTATTGCTGCGCTGGAGGCTGTGGCAGGAGGCAGCAGCACCACCAGTGGCCGGCAGCAGCAGCAGCAGTCTGCCTCAGCTGTGGGGAGGCACAGGAGGGATGGCAAGAATCACCTGGAGGCAGGCAGCTCAGGCCAAGAAGGAGAGAGGCAGTTTTGTTGCTCACAATGTAGTAAATCATTCAGATGCAAGAGTAAGCTTGAGAGACATTCCCTGACACACAGTGGCGTCAAGGATTATGAATGTCTGGAGTGTGGGAAAAGATTTAAGGTTAAGTCTCACCTCACCCAACACTCCCTGACACACAGTGGTGTTAAAAATTATGAATGTCTAGAGTGTGGGAAAAGATTTAATGTTAAGTCTAGCCTCACCGAACACTCCCTGACACACAGTGGTGTTAAAAATCATGAATGTCTGGAGTGTGGGAAAAGATTTACTAAGAAGTCTCACCTCACCACACACACCCTGACACACAGTGGTGTTAAAAATCATGAATGTCCGGAGTGTGGGCAGAGATTTGATCGTAAGTTTAACCTCACTCGACACTCCCAGACACACAGTGGTGTTAAGAAATATCAATGTTTGGAGTGTGGGCAAAGATTTACTACCTATTCAAAACTCACCACACACGCCCTGACACACACTGATTTGAGGGAGTTCAAATGTGATGTTTGTGGCAAGTGTTTCAAGACAAAGAGGGATATTGCCAGCCACGTGAAGATTCACATGAA
>JACEEZ010000866.1:267124-299624 GCA_016584305.1 Chionoecetes opilio | reverse complement strand
GATGCGTCAAACAAGAGGAAGACAGAACCAGGACACCGACCTACCCAAGGAACAGGAGGGCGCCACGGCATTACCTTCTACGCAACCTTCGTCAATACCGCCGTCGTCAGACGCCCCCGTTCTGGAGCCTGCTGTACCTGCTGACATCCTAACCCTCATCACTAGTGATATCACCACCATCTCAGAGGAAGGTAAAACAATTGTTAGCACTATAGTGAAGGCCGAGCAACTGATTATCAAGCAAAAAGACCAAACAATATGCCAGATGCAAAACTATATGACACAACTAGAAAATAGAGTAACACAACTAGAGAACCAAATTGATGATGTGAATCAGTATGAAAGGAGGGACACCGTTATTGTTGGTGGACCAGCACTGCCACTAGAGAATCAAAATGAAAACAGTGCAGAGGTAATAATAAGATCCATTAAAGATAATCTCCATATAAACATTGCACACACGGATGTTGCTCACAGGCTGGGGAAGAAAACTCAAAATATAAATAGACCTATTATAGTTAAGTTGCATAGCAGACAGATTAAATCTGAAATAATGAATGCCTGCATTACAGTTAGGCCTAATCTCTATATCAATGAAAGTCTGACACCCAAACGCCGCTCATTGTTCAAAATTGTATGGGATATTAGAAAACAGCATAGAGACTTGTTCCAACAATGCTACACCCAGGATGGTAAAATATGTGTAAAACTCAAGAACTCAATCAGAAACATATCATTACTACTGATCAAACTTTAGCAAACTTCTTGGACAAGTATCCAATACTCAAACAAACCATAAACACTAACTAATTTTTGACTGTATTTACATAATTACTGTATATTTACATGACTGTGTACTTTGAAAATGTTTTGTCGATTATATAAGAGAAGGAAAACAGATTTTTTGTTATTAATAGAAGGAAAAAAGATTTTTTTTTTGAAATTATAGAAGGAAAAAAAATGTTTTGTTATTAATAGAAGGAAAAAAGATTTTCTATTATTAATAGAAGGAAAACAGATTTTTTGTTGATAATAGAAGGAAAAACTACGCCTGATAAACATAACAGTCTTCTCAAGTCTCTTCTCTCTCTCTCTCTCTCTCTCTCTCTCTCTCTCTCTCTCTCTCTCTCTCTCTCTCTCTCTCTCTCTCTCTCTCTCTCTCTCTCTCTCTCTCATTTATTGTTGTACCGTCAATAACACTATAGTCGCCACTGCACTAATGTCGCCAGGTGCATATTACGAATTTTAGCATCACTACAGATTTGTATGTGCCACTAGAGAGGCATGAATAGTAATTTATATTATGTACATGTCTATAGTGGCACATACAAATCTGTAGTGATGCTAAAATTCTAAATATTCGCCAATAAAATTTGCCTGGCGACATTAGTGTTATTGACGATTATTCATCACTAGCCGAAAAGCCGCCCTCCGGGCGGACTTTTTGGCTAGGTCCTGCGGAGAGGTATTAGTGGGCCTTCGGCCCACCAAACACAGACTCTCCAGATAGCCCCTTCTAACTTTCCTGAAATTATGGATGTAGAAATGTATGTATTAACGCCAACCCATTCACATCATCCCCAACCCATTCACTCACCCATTACCCATCACCCCCCACCCATTCACTCACCCATTACCCATCACCCCCAATCCATTCACTCACCCATTACCCATCACCACACACCCATTCACTCACCCATTACCCACCCATCACCACCCATTCCCTCACCCATCACCCCCCACCCATTAACTCACCCATCACCCCACACCCATTACCCATCCCCCTACCCATTCACTCACCCATTACCCATCACCCTACATCAAGGTTTCCTCAATTCTCGCAACCCACTTTTTTTTCACAATTCTCGCTAATACTAAAAATAAAAATAAATAAAAGTGTTCGGATCATCCCCAAAGTGGCCTTAAAACCTTCCCCTGGTCGACCTGGTTCCAAAACTGAGCCATATGATGGGATTGCGCCACAGCGGGCGGAACCTAGAGTGGACACACACACAGACACACACACTTTCGATTATATTATTATAGATGACGCGACCACTTGCCTGAAGTATCGTGCCTGAGGAATCACAAGGCGGTTTGGATCATACGGTGTAGGTATACATTGCAGGGCTATGCTTTGAACAGCCCTGCAATTTTTCTGCAAAAAAAAAAAAAAAAAAAAAAAAAAAATATATATATATATATATATATATATTATATATATATATATATATATAATATATATATATATATATATATATATATATATATATATATATATATATATATATATATATATATATATATATATATATATATATATATTATATATATATATATATATATATATATATATATATATATATATATATATATATATATATATATATATATATATATATATATATATATATATATATTATATATATATATATATATATATATATATTATATATATATATATATATATTATATATATATATATATATATATATATATAATTGATTTTCTTATTTGGTACATCTTGATGTTTCAGGGTGACAAAGACACTCGTCATACTTGGGGTTTTTATGCGCAACGTTTCGCCAAGGCACTTGGCATCATCAGGCTGGGCTGCTGGGAAAATTCTTAGTGGATTTTCCTAGTTGGTAGTACATGTGACGATCTGTGTATACCTGCCCTCCTGGGCTGCTGGGAAGATTCTTAATTGATTTTCTTATTTGATACATCTTGATGTTTCAGGGTGACAGAGACACTCGTCATACTTGGGGTTGTTTATGCGCAACGTTTCGCCAAGGCACTTGGCATCATCAGGCTGGGCTGCTGGGAAAATTCTTAGTGGAGTTTCCTAGTTGGTAGTACATATGACGATCTGTGTAGCTATACCTGCCCTCCCTGGGCTGCTGGGAAGATTCTTAATTGATTTTCTTATTTGATACATCTTGATGTTTCAGGGTGACAGAGACACTCGTCATACTTGGGGTTGTTTATGCGCAACGTTTCGCCAAGGCACTTGGCATCATCAGGCTGGGCTGCTGGGAAAATTCTTAGTGGATTTTCCTAGTTGGTAGTACATGTGACGATCTGTGTATACCTGCCCTCCCTGGGCTGCTGGGAAGATTCTTAATCGCATTCTTCCTGCCCAGGGAGGGCAGGTATACACAGATCGTCACATGTACTACCAACTAGGAAAATCCACTAAGAATTTTCCCAGCAGCCCAGCCTGATGATGCCAAGTGCCTTGGCGAAACGTTGCGCATAAACAACCCCAAGTATGACGAGTGTCTTTGTCACCCTGAAACATCAAGATGTACCAAATAAGAAAATCAATTAAGAATCTTCCCAGCAGCCCAGGGAGGGCAGGTATACACAGATCGTCACATGTACTACCAACTAGGAAAATCCACTAAGAATTTTCCCAGCAGCCCAGCCTGATGATGCCAAGTGCCTTGGCGAAACGTTGCGCATAAACAACCCCAAGTATGACGAGTGTCTTTATAATAATATATATATATATATATATATATATATATATATATATATATATATATATATATATATATATATATATATATATATATATATATATATTATATATATATATATAATATATATATATATTTAATCTTTTTTTTTTTGCATGAATATTGTGAAAATACGTAGTGAAAATCCCCGAAATATTAAATTTGGATGCGTTATTTCCATAAGCATGATATATATTATTATGTACAAACATGATTATGTACTGTTCTTATTTTCTGCTTTTTGTTTGCAAAAACTTATTGATGAATGAAAAACATTTAGAAAAAAATTTATTATAAAATATGAGCCATTATGTCAAATAATGTAAATAAAGAAAAAAGCTAGATCATGATTTTCAATGTCAATATAAAGATGAACATTTTGGAGAAAAAAATCGTAGATGGTGCAAACCTAGATGTGATTGACTCGCACAAATACTTTGGACACTTTGTTTGGATACTTTAGGGATTGGCAAAGACATGCGTGACCACATTAATATATAAGAACATAGGGACACTGGGGGGAGATGCTGAGAAGTGCCTTAGAGGTAAGGAAAAGAATGTTAAGAGACAGAAAGGGGAAGGAAAGATAAAGGAGGGAGGGACAAAAATAAAGGAAAGGAGGATAAATAAGAGTGGAAAGAGGAAGTATACAATCAAATCAATAAAGTGGAGGCAATAAGAACAAGGACATGGATAGAAACCAGATAAAAAAAGGGGTTAAGAGAAAGAGGGAGAAGGGAGGGGAAAATAAAAGATAGAGGAAATAAATAAACAAATGAATGAATTCTTCCCTCCTGTTCTGCGGTTCTCAAAAGTTGTTCATTATCACAACACAGTTTGTCTATTACTCTTCCTCTCCCTTCTATCTTCCTCTCCCTTCTACCTTCCTCTCCCTTCTATCTTCCTCTCCCTTCTATCTTCCTCTCCCTTCTATCTTCCTCTCCCTTCTATCTTCCTCTCCCTTCTATCTTCCTCTCCCTTCTATCTTCCTTTTTTTCTTCCTTCCCGTCTGCTTATATTTCTCCTTTGTTGTCCTGTTCCATAACTCCTCCTTCTCCTCTTACTATTATTTTTTAATTATATATTCCTCCTCCTCCTCCTTCTCTTTACTCTTCATCTATTTCTTCTTCTTTTTTCTTCTTCTTATTATTATTAATATTTTTCCTCTTCCTTCTCCCATGCGAAATGAAAAGTATAGGAAAGATGAAGATGAATAAAAGTTGATAATGATGACTTTACACACACACACACACACACACACACACACACACACACACACACACACACACACACACACACACACACACACACACACACACACACACACACACACACACCATTACACGTAAAAAAAACCAGGTAATATGTCCGTCCAGCTGCAGATAAAAAAAAAAAAAATATATAATCTCACCTGGCCAAAATATATGTCACAGGTAGAGTAATTAATTGCTTTGGGGAGCCTGGAACCATCAACTTAAAGCCCGAGAGAGAGATACGTATATCTGATGCCTACAGCCCGATTTACCATTCTCTCTCTCTCTCTCTCTCTCTCTCTTTCTGTATGAGTGTGTGTATATGTGTGTGTATGTTTCGTGTGTGTGTATTCATCTAGTTGTATTTTACATGGCCATAGCTAAGCTCGTATGGCCCCGTCTCCATATCAACATTTATTTCATCATTCATCCTTAGTGGTTTATGTTGGCCGAAGCCACCACCCAGGGAGGCGGGTCACAAACCCCCGGCTAACACCCGGTACCCATTCACTGCTGGGTGGACAGGGGCTCGGATTTTAAGAAGACCGCCCGTCCGTCTTCGCTCCGCCCGGGGATCGAACCCGGGACTCCTTGGTTGTGAGCCGAGCGTGCTAACCCTTACACTACGGAGCTCCCATGTGTGTGTGTGTGTGTGTGTGTGTGTGTGTGTGTGTGTGTGTGTGTGTGTGTGCGTATGCATGTGTGTGTGTGTGTGTGTGTGTGTGTGTGTGTATGTGTATGCATGTGTGTGTGTGTGTGTGTATATGCATGTGTGTGTGTGTGTGTGTGTTTGTGTGTGTGTGTGTGTGTGTGTGTGTGTGTGTGTGTATGTTTGTGTGTGTGTGTGTGTGTATGCATATGTGTGTGTGTTTGTATGTGTCTAATACTAATTACAACAAAAATTCATAAAACAATAAGCCAAAATCAATACCATTTAATTAGCTTACAACAAACAAAACATTCCCCCCTTCACTGCATTACTACTCTTTTTTTTTAAATCATTAACAATCGCGGAACACACAATGGCCTTTCAATAAACAAGGTCCTTTTTTGTGTGTATGTTACTACCGCTGTTTGCTTATCTGTGGTTTGGGTGTTCTATACAGGCTGTTATGGAGTGTGTGTATAAGATGGTGTGTAGGGTGTGTATAGGGTGTGCATAGGGCGTGGGGGGAGGGTGTGTTGGGTGTGTAATACGTGTTGCCACCCACAGAAGTAGGATTATAAAAGTATCATCGCCAACATTCATAAAAGTATCATCGCCAACATTCACTTCCTCGTCCCAAGTTGCCATTCACACAACACACGCCTCGCCGTGCAACACAAAAGATAAGTAAGTAGCACACAACTAAGTAACACAAACCAGAACACACAAATAAGTATCACAAACCAGATCCAATGCAATACAACCATCACACCAGTAGCAACAACACTAACAAAAACAGACACATAATAACAAGGCCAGTAGTAAGGGTAATAGCGATGACAACAACAACAAAAACAACATCAACAACAACTATAGCAAGGACATTTACATAATAAAAAATCCCAAACAATAACAGGATCGAGAGTATTAACAGTAATTACTACTACTACTACACTACTACTACTACTACTACTACTACTACTACTACTACTACTACTACTACTACTACTACTACTACTACTACTACTACTACTACTACTACTACTACTACTACTACTACTACTAACTACTACTACTACTACTACTACTACTACTACTACTACTACTACTACTACTACTACTGCTACTACTACAAAAACAACCATAATTTTCCATTCCATAAGTCACTGTAACTTCACACACATAATCTCTCTCTCTCTCTCTCTCTCTCTCTCTCTCTCTCTCTCTCTCTCTCTCTCTCTCTCTCTCTCTCTCTCTCTCTCTCTCTCTCTCTCTCTCTCTCTCTCTCTCTCTCTCTCTCTCTCTCTCTCTCTCTCTCTTAACACTCACCACTTCGCTAAGGAACAAGACACACCTGCATTTGTAATCCTTCAGGTAAATTACGGAATGCTTGGAGACGATAATCCACCCCCGAAATGGTTAACCCAGAGGCTAATTATCTTGAACGACGCTACAAATTGTAAGGCCCTTACCACAGCCCTTCACCCCCCTGGTCACGGCACGCTGAAATTGCGTTGTTACAACTTGAGTTGGACCTTGAGGTGGAGGAGATTGAGATTGGACTGGCTTTGGTTAAAAGAGAAAAGGCAAGAAAGGAGAAGCAAAAGAAGAGGTCATGTTGGATTAGATCATGGCTTCTTAGGCGACGAGAGTTTGACCATTATAACAACCAGATTTTCTCTCTCTCTCTCTCTCTCTCTCTCTCTCTCTCTCTCTCTCTCTCTCTCTCTCTCTCTCTCTCTCCTCTCTTCTCTCTCTCTCTCTTCTCTCTCTCTCTCTCTCTCTCTCTCTCTCTCTCTCTCTCTCTCTCTCTCTCTCTCTCTCTCTCTCTCTCTCTCTCTCTCTCTCTCTCTCTCCAGTAATGATAATATCAGTGATAACAGAAGTACATAGTATATTAGTAGTAACAGCAGTAATAATGATAACAGTAGTAGAATTATTAGTAAGAACTAATAGTGGGGGTACTCACATCAAAGAAGGTAATGGGAGGTTCCTTGGTTTCCCTGTCCTGTGAAATCAGAAAACTTATTAATGTAGCAGCCGCAGCAGATAGCTTACACTGTATAATCTTAAACTGGCAGTCTGGGTGGAGTCGTCTGAAGCCTCCAGCTGTTTACGTATTTATGTTAAAATTGTATTACTCCGTGTATATCTCTTTTGTGATGCCTTTTACAAACATCACAAAAGTTAAAGTCAATTATTTTCCATATGTGGCAATAGCGCATTCCTGAGCCGCCCCACCCAGATGCCAGGTTTAAAGTAATCGTCCAGACCATTTCATCATTCCTGATTTAATGCAATCAAATCATAGCCATTAACGAGTATATCAACAATACGTCGTCACTTTTTGTATCCAGTCAGCCGTTTTTAAATAATCCGCAATCAAAATCTGCAAATTCCCCGAGTTTTCAAAACGCTCTCAAGGTTTGCAGACGCTCAGGCTCAGGCTCGGTGACGCAGCATCAGGGAGGCTCATCTTCCCGCGCTTGATCAGAGAGGCACGTAAACACAGAGATAAATATAGTACTTGAAGATATTTGGGTGTTTCTGATAGATTTGTTTTGCTATATGCCACATGCATGCATCCTTTATGGGTGCAGCAAGACAGCTGTGCCTTTCGAGAAAAGTTTGCACACGGAAAGGAGTGGCGTGTGTAGGAGTGGAGTGGCGGAGTGGCGTGTGGTGATTCACGCCTATAGTGTGTTGGGGCGAACAGTTGTGTTGAGAAACGGTGTGTAGTGAGGGTAGCGATGGACCACCACGACTGTGAGGCTTTGCCTCTTAACAAGACCAAGTAAACCAAGTAAACCAGTTGTGGAGTGGGCGTGGGCGTGCCCTGTGGTGAGAGACCCTGTAGTGGTGTGGCTGTCACACTTTCTGCCTTCCCGCCCGCATATTTTCCAACTCTTTGCTGTATTTAATGCTAGTATGTGGTTTCCGAGTAATTACGTTTGACTGTAGCTCCAAAACTAACCATAGGATTTTATCGAAAGTACCTTCATTGTGATTCCCACACACACATGGTTTAACCTTATTTACCAATCCATGTTTTGGAGAAGTGCCAGGTCCTCCTGCTGAACCTCAGGCTCTGCTAACACCTGTTCATCCACCTCGTACTCGGGCTCAAACATATAGGATCCCATGACAATCTGAGGTTCGTTTTCCTCATAGTATACGCGACCAGCGTCATTTCTTTCGGTGTCAGATTGAGCATCGTACTCTAGATCTGTCACAGCGACAGATTCACTGTCTGACACCGAAGTACAATCGCTCATCATAACATTTGCCGACAGGTGTCAGACAGAGTGTCTGCGGTCGTCCCTATTCTGACGTCATCAATAACAGTCGTAGCCCTGTTGGAGGGAAGATTTTTTTTTTCGCGCGCTTTTTACAAAAGTCGTGTTTTTACGGAAATAAGGCCTGGAAATCAATTATTTTTGGTGGATTAGGTGTTTTGATTCAACATAATTCGGCAAAAAAAAATTGGGTCTGGACGATCACTTTAAGCCGGTGCGAGTACAGCTTGCGTAGCAAGGTATTGATTTATCGATGTTTGATATAATCGGTATTAGTATCAGTGATGGTTAGAGAGAGAGAGAGAGAGAGAGAGAGAGAGAGAGAGAGAGAGAGAGAGAGAGAGAGAGAGAGAGAGAGAGAGAGAGAGAGAGAGAGAGAGAGAGAGAGAGAGAGAGAGAGAGAGAGAGAGAGAGAGAGAGAGAGAGAGAGAGAGAGAGAGAGAGAGAGAGAGAGAGAGAGTAAACGTATATATACTGTCGTCATAGTAGTAGTATTTGTTGTAATAGAGTTGGTTGTATTAACAGAAAAGACCCTCTACAACAAGATACCCCACTCTGGGGTGCCCTGTGGTGCGCGTGCGATCGACGCACCACCGTGCGGCTGGAGGTAACCAGTCTGCTGGCCCATTCATTGCTTCATAACTGACCTGAATTGAAGTGTCTTATACCTGTTTATATTGAGCCAGACATGAAACCAACATAGATAAGGAACAAAATGATACAAGGACACGTTCATAAATACACATACAAGTCGACAGCAATGGCTTAAAGACATACACATATGCTGTCAAAACTGGTACATTTTGTACACGTGTACGTGTGTACGTGTAGACAAAGACTACTGTATACAGTAGTCTTTGGTGTATCCTACGACTCTAAATATATTTTTTTCCAGCGTTCATGTGCGTGTGCTGGAAAGGGGAGAGGAGGAGGGAGGGGTGTATGGTGGGGGGAAGGGGCAAGAGGAGGAGGGTGTGTTATAGTGACAGATATGGGGGTGGTGGTGAGATGGAGTGAGACATGAGGAGGAGGAGGAGGAGAAGAAAAAAAAGAGTTCCTTGCACAGGTTTGTCCTCCTCCTCCTCCTCCTCCTCCTCCTCTTTATTCTCTCACACCATCTTACCAGCACCACCACGCTGTCACTATAACACACCGTCCTCCTCTTCCCCTTTCCCCCCACCACACCCCCCTCTCTCCCCCTCCCCCCTTTCCAGCACACGCACATGAACGCGGGGAAAAAAACATATTTAGAGTCGTAGGCTACACGTGCACACGTGTACACGTGTACAAAATGTTCCAGTTTTGACAGCATATGTGTATGTCTTTAAACCATTGCTGTCGACTTGTTTGTGTATTTATGAACGTGTCCTTGTATTATTTTATTCTTTATCTATGTTCGTTTTATGTCTGGCCAAAGTCTGGCTCAATATAAACAGGTATGAGACACTTTACTTCAGGTCAGTTATGCAGCAAGTGAATGGGCCAGCAGACTGGTTACCTCTAGCCGCACGGCGGCGCCACCGTCGGCGGATAACAGAAATTGCCTTTGGGGGATCCCGAGTGAGGTATCTTGTTGTACAGGGTCTTTGCTAACAGTAGTAGTAGTAGTAGTAGTAGTAGTAGTAGTAGTAGTAGTAACATAAGTATAGCAGTAGTAACAGAAGTATAGCAGTAGTAGTATTTAAGTGTCAATACTCACATCATATAGAATGATCTCCGGAGACTCCGTTGTTTTGCGTTCCTGTGGAATTCTTAGAGTTGTTAATCTCTCTCTCTCTCTCTCTCTCTCTTCTCTCTCTCTCTCTTTTTCCCCCTCTCTCTTCTCTCCCCCTTTCTTTTCCCCTTTTTTTTTTTTATTTAAGCAAGCAACAAACAAATTTAGAAATAGTGATGTCTTGTGTATAGAGGAAAGCACCATTATTTTGTCTCAAAATGTGTTTTTTTAAGTCGTCCCCACACTTCTCGGGGGGCTATAGTAGAAACCTTTTATGAAGTCCGTTTGGGCTTTGCTGGAGGGACAATTCCCTGTCCGCCCCCCCCCCCCCTGCCACGTCACTCCAACACATAATCTCTTTTTCGTAATCATTTATTCCCACATCGAAAGATTTCAAAACTGGGTAAGTTTAATTTATAAAAGGCTACGCAGTGTTATCGAGGTTTTTTTTTTAAAAGAAAAAATGATGATTTATTCAAATACCACAACACTTTTGACAACGTAGCTTTACGATGTTCCCCCTTTACATCGAAAACCACTCCTTGTAGGCCCCCACCCACGATGGAAGAAGCTAGCCTACACGCTCGCGTTTTTTTTATGTCGGGAGAAGGAAGATTTAAAATGTGAATAAGATTTTTTAACTGATTTTAAATGAAGTACTGTTTAACTTTTGCTTTACCAAGATGGAACGAATAGGGCAAAAAATAGTAGAAAGTCTTGGAGCGAGGCCGCGGGGGGGGGGGGGGGGGGGCATGCTTTAGAAAGTAAAAGAGAAATGAGCAAAAAAAATAACGGGAAGGAGCAAGAGAAGCAACTTTGCGGGGTGATTATAGATTAAAAGGTAGTCATCAAGAGGGGGGGATTTGATGAGATAACTTTTTTGACTCAACACTTTTAGGAGAGCGTATAAAGGGATCCTCCCCAAACATGAAGGCTACCCATACAGGGGCGGATAGGGCTCCTGTACAGAGAAAGCAAATGGGAGGGAGAACAAAGGGGGACGAAAAACGCCACAGGACACCTAACTTCTTAAAAAGCTTTTTTAGCAAGAGAGCGATGTGCATTTACAGTTAAATTTTTAGAAAAGGATTGTCCAAGAATTTTCATTGTAAAAGAGGGAGACATTTGAATGCTTGAAAAAGGGGGATAGTTGTCGGTAGGTTTTGTCAAAAGGATGGGTGAAGAAAGGGGTTTTTGGGGCTTTGAACAAACAACTTTTCCTTTGCCCAATCAGAAATTATAGAAAGATCAGAATTTAGGTGTCGGTGGCATCTCCCCGTGAATCATTTAGTTCTGTTGTTTGAAGTCTAAAAAAACGATTTTGAAAAATGCAGGGTAAAATCTCAGCTGGGAGTGGATAGGGTTGAGTTAGACTTAAAGAAATTAATGAATAATAGAAAGAGAGTGGGTAATAGAACAAAACCCTTGAGGAACCCCACTTTTGATAGACTGAGGGAAGAACAATGCCCCGTCTTCGTAGCTGCAAGAAAAAACGGTTTAAAAAGGAAACTAAGATGAAGGGCAGAGAGGATAGAAACCGAATAAGGGATTTGGAAATTAAAGTTTTGTGCCACATTAAATCAAAAGCTTTGAATGTCAGGGGGAACAACAAAAGTTCAACAAAACCCCCAAAAGGAGGTGACAAGACCTTGGAAAAACTGTAGATCCCCTTTTTAGGGAAAACCCGCTCTGACGATCAGATAGAAGATTGTGAGCAGTAGATATTAAGAATCTTATTGAGTATAATTCAAAACTTAAAAGGCATGAAGTCAAAGCTATAGGACGGTAGTTTGAAGGTTTAGAACGACACCCTTCTGGGGAAAAGGGTTTGGATGTGAGCAAACTTCCACAAAAAGGGAAAGGGGGGAAGTAGATAAAAAAGACGGAAAGTTTGACCAGACATGGGCAACCCCAAGAAGCATCGTTTTTGGAAAAATAGGAAAAATCCGAGGCCCGTAAGTTTTTAGAGGATCTAGGAAAAAAATGAAAGGGAAAACTCATTACGAAGGATCTAATAACAGCAAATATAGTCAGAGGATGGAGAAGGAGTAAAAACCCCTTTCATCAACCAGAATGGAATTTTCAGCAAAGGGTTTGAGCAAAGAGTTCAGCTTTAGAAATAGATGGGGACAGCTGTGGTATATGGAGCCATCGGGGTGAAGCAAAGGGGGGAAAGTAAAAAAAAAAATTTGATAGAGATGTTTTAGCTGATGCCAGAAGTCGAGAGGAGTTTGATTCAGATAGTTTTGAATTTTCTATGAATTGTGGAGTTTGGAAGTCGAAAAAAAAATTTTGGCAGATTAGGGGCATAAATATAAAGGGTTTTGCAGAGAGGGAGGTTACGGTACCGTCGTGAGCCGCCCTCTATCTTGGACAGCATGAGAACAACAGATTAAAACCCAAAGGGGTTGACGTGGTTTTAGGATTAGAGAAAGTATGTGGAATGTACGCCTCTATGCTAAGACAAGACCTCTTTTTATGCGCTCTGCAAAAAGAGATGGGTCTCTAACAGGGAAGGGAATAATAATTCCATGGAAAAAAAGAGAGTACTGCCTTGGGGTTTCCCATGAGTGAATTGAATGCCGAAGCACCTCCGCTTAGGTGGGCCCGGGCAGCTCCGGAGCGATAGGGAGGTTAAGAAAATAAGATTGTGATGGAGGAACCCAAACGTAGAGAATTTTTCACAGAGAAGAAAAGGGTTAGTATTTAAAAAAATCAAGAATTTTGGGGCGGGTGTCTCCAAGGCGGTCAGGAATACGGGTAGGGTACCACCCTAAGTTGTAATTACAATTCACAGATGTCATTTTTTTGACCCTGTATCCTAAAAATCCTTATCCAGTTTTGAACATTGATTTCTGAGTCCTTTTAAGAGCAAATACTGAACAAACAGGAACACAAAATACAGAACAAAGTAAATGAGGCAAATGTTGCTACATTGTAGGTTTATTTAACATTGTTTATTACTTTTACACTCCAAGGGTAGAGTCCACATGCGTTTATAGAAGCTTCTTGATCGGCATGAGGAAGTCTGCCGGTGATGAGTGGCATGCTGTATGTGGGGCGCGGACAAAACTCACCGGACATAAACTCACCGCTTTAATGGAAACGCAGACAAAAACTCAACCCGAATAATACTTGAAACATGTTACAAAACATGATGAATACTTCGGAAAACTTATTAAACCTTATTTGAAAAATGCTACGAAATATGATAGAGATTTTGGAAAACTTATTAAATTTTATCTGAAACATGTTACGAAACAATAAAAACTCATATTGTTAAAATTAGGCTGTAAGTACTGTATGAGAAAGGCCATCACGGTATAACAGAATACCCATCAGAGGGTGTGGGTGTCATTGGATGACTGATACAGATACTGAAATATGTAACGAAAGGAAAAACCGTGCATGCAGTGGCAAAAGAAGACAAGAAAGATCGTCAGTAGTTTCCTTTAGACAACGGTGTTCTTGAGCGTGAAGCCATGGCTCTTCCTGCTTTCTGCCTTGTCATACATCTCACCGGTAGTGGGGGTCAAGGCAAAAAATTGTTTTTAAACCCAACCCCCATATGATTTTGGGGTTTCTATGGGGTCCCTTTTTTCATGCTGCCTTTCGTTTGATAAGTAACGGCGTATTTTTCAGATTTAGGGATCCTTGGTGAAACCTCGTCAACGCGCACCTGACTTCCAGAAGGAGCCTGTGGAAGAAGCAAAACACTTGAGCTTTTGACGGAGAAGTGGCCCATTAAGAGTGAACGTCTGAGTGGGTGGAGGAAGAATAAAGTGCTCGGATATGGCATGGACAGATAACAATATCAGAGGCGAAGGAAGAATTGGTGGTTAGGTGAAAACTAATGATTCAAAGTCAAACATAAGTGACAACACATGTGGTAGATGATGACTGCCTTGCCTTTGGATCACCACATCATCATCCTCGAATTACATTGATACTTACCACGATCCTATACTCGCACTGTCTTATATACTTCTTAATGCTCACCTGCTGCCGTTGGCGTAATAACCTGTGGGGATAAATCATTAGTAATAATGGTAGACAGGTGCGTAAGTTTCTTATACAGCCGATTATTTGCATCAAAACATAGAAAAAGATTATGATAATCTTTGCCTTTAGAACTTTGGGATATAAAATGCTAGCAATGTGGTGTTTTGCGAAAGTACTGGGAATCGTACGGCTATATGATGGGGACGCTAAACAGCATACAATTAAGTAACGGACGTAGCAATATTTTCTAATGTTTCAAATTTGTGTGGGATAAAACAAGCCACTATTGCAAGATGAGGGTAAGATTCATCGTTGTAGTCACATACTTTATTCGTTAGTGGTAGTTGTAAGGGAGATATTGAAGCCCCCTATTGCAGCTCGTCGGGGAAGAACACCAGGCGAATTTTGAAAGATGATGTACGAGGGTTTTTCCTTTTTTTCTTCCACACCACCGTGGCGCGTTTTAAAGTTATATGATTTTTCCTTCGGCAGTTTTACGGCAGCACGCACGCCGCCCCACGCACGCACGCACCCCACGCACGCACGCAACGACGCACGCACGCACGCACGCAGGGGCACGCACGCCCACCCCCGCACGCAGCACGCACGCACGCACACAATACACCCCACACAACACAACCAACAACACACAAAAAACACACACACACACAACACACACACACACACACACACCCAACACACACACACACACCCCAAACACACACACAAAACCCCACACACACACATTTTTCCGCCCCATAAATTTGTCTTGCCGTTCTGGAGTGTTATTTTGACCCTGTCGACACATTTTTTTTTTGTTTTGTTCGCAATCTTCTTCTTTCCTTGCAGATTGAAGGATACCATTTTCAGCGCCAAACCGTAGGTTCCCTAAGAGAAAACGAAGCATAGATTTACTAGACAATGATATGTTACCTATGTTATTAAATTTTGTGTACTTACGTATCTGTAAAAAGAGGCAAAAGACAAAACCACGTTACGCCGTTATTATTACCATCACCATCATCAATACAACAAGCAGCAATTGCTAGTCCATAACAAGACAGAGACTATCCTTAACTTCATATCTTCTAATCCATTCTGCCATTCGTTTATTGCGATGGATTTTCTGACTTTTCTCCACCTTGTCTTCCTGCCTGAATAGATTCGTTTTCAATGGTATCTAGATATTACGTACCTCTTCAATAACCGCTTGAATTACGTTTTGATAATGGTTTTTTTTAACATCTATTTACCTATTTTGGCTGACGTAATCTTTGTACGTTTTCCAAGGTAAATTTATTTGTAAGCTGTTCAAATATTTCAGCTGCACGTTTCAAGCATTTCTAACCGGTGATCATTTAAGTCCTTTTTCAATTTTCGAATTTTTCCTTTTAATCTCACTATAATTGCATTCCATTTTTATCAACAGTTTTTGGACCGCAAATCCAACATGTGGAAATATTATATATAATATATATATAATATATATATTTTATTATATATTATATATATATATATATTATATATATATATATATATAATTAAATATATATACACACAAACACACGTCATTTTCATCATCTTTGCACCAAATAAAGCTTAAATACACTGGGATTTTAAGTATAAAAAACCTTTCGCGACTGCAAAATTAGTCGCACATACCGGATTTGAAGACCCTTTTAGTGTGCATCTGAAGTTGTTGGGATATTTTTCCACGCCGAAGGCTGGTGAACTCCAATAGTATACTCCGTTATAATTTTCAATTAGACATGATGGTGCTGAGGCTTTTTTTTGTGGCAGCACGGGGTTTGGTGTTGTGGTCAGACGGGGTTTTGGCTGTTTTGGGGGGTAGCAGGGCCGCGGAAAACAAACGTGTAACGAATGAGAACAGTAAACAAAAGGAGGAAGGAGGCAAGTAGGGCTCCCGGCTTTCAGAAAACCCGTGCCCTATCGTCATCACCCTCTTTTACGCTGCACTCCCGTCCCGACGCCACCTACTCGCATCCTTCTTTTTTCTCGAAAGTGAGCTGAGCAGACCATCCCGTGTGCGTTGCTTTTCGTTCGGTGGAACAAAATCATCTCTCTGTCGGTACCGGTGAAGGACTTGCCGACCAAGGGATCCTTATCGCAGAACCTGTCAGGATATAGAGGAAATAGAGGGATCGCTGTCATTTCCAAGCAAGAGTTACTTATATCCTGAAATCATAGAAATTCTAACTTGCCTGCTTTGGTGACTTCATCATTGCTATTGTACCTGCACTACCACGCATTCATCAAAAAAATTTTTTCACATGGTTCGCCCTAGAATAAAAAAAAAAACAAGATCGAAAAACGCAATTTATGGCCCGGGGTACCCAAAAATTTTTTTTTTTTGGTTTTTTTTTTTTTGGGGGTTTTCCCAAAAAGGAATCGTGCCCGATACTGAAAATTTTTAAAAAATGGTTTTATTTACCCAAAACAAGCCCTTTTTTCAGGCAAAAAATCCCAAAAAAATTTTTAATTTTGAAAGAGCCAAAATCCCGGATTTAAAACAGGCGTTGTTAACTAAACCCTAGTTTTTACGTATGGGGGGTTGACAAATTTTGGCAAGACCCAGTCCAAAATTTTCAAAGGCCCCGCCAAAAACTGAAAGGGGCAATTCCAAAACTTTTTTTCCCTATTGAGGAAGTTAATCCTAAAAAAATTTTTTTTTTTTTTAAACCCCCAAATTTACGGTCTTTTTCAAAATTTTTTAGGACATATTTTTAATTTTTAAAAAATTGGAAGGAATGTAACTGCCCCCAGGAATAATTAAATAAAGGAAAGTTAAACCCTTTTAAAAATTTTAATTTCAAAAGTTTAAAGTTTCAAAAAAATTTTTGTACTGAAAAGTTTTTGTTTAATAAAATTGAATAAAAATTTAAATTCTTGTTTAAGTAATTGAATAAGGAAAGCTAACTTTATCTTTAAGGGGCAAGTTTTAAAGAACCCTCCCCCCTTTAGCCCTTATTTCCCCGTGTTTCCCCCCCCCCTCAATCCATTAATATTATTTATTTCATTTTACCCCCCTTTTTAAACCGAAATTCCCTTCCCCCTTTCTTTCCTCCCATTTTGACCTTCTCCCTTTTCCTTTTTTTTTCTTTTTCCCCGGTTTTTTCCCTTTTCCCCCAATCTTACTATTTTCTTTTTCCCTCCTCCACCCTTTTTTCATCCGTTTTCTCCTTTTTCTCTCTCTTTTCTCTTCCCGTTTTTTTTCTCCTTTTCCTTTCCTTCCTTTTCCCCCTCCTCCTCTTCCCCCTCTTTCCCCATTTCTTCATCCCAACCTTTTTTTTCCTTTTTTTTTTAATAAAATTTTCTTTTTCTTAAATTGCATTTTCTCAAAATTTTAAAAGTTCTTTCCTTTTTCTTTCTTTTTTTTTTCCTTTCCCAATCCAAAAACCTCAAAAACCATCATATATATTTTCTTTTTAAAACACTGATATATTGAAGTAAAATTTTTTTAAAATTATTGGAATTTGAAATAAAAAAAATAGTTAACGGGAAACAAAAATTTTAAAAACCCCCAAAAGTAATATGTTACTTATCCAGCGGGTGTTTGGCACTTGTATTAAAATTGTTTTTTCCTTTTTTAAGCCATGACCAAACCCTTTGGGATACGGTACCCCCGGGGGATAATTTTCTTTTTTTACCAAGTTTTTCAGATGTTTTTTAGCCCTTTTAACCCCAGCTTAATTGGGCTTAAATTTTGTGAAATACGAAAAAAAATTTTTTAAAAAATTAAAAATTGGGGGCGGAATGCCAAAAAATTAAAAAATTATAAATTTTAATTTAAAACCTGTAAAAAACCACTAAGCTCATGGCCTTTTATTACTTTTCCTTAATCCCCTATATATTAGCAGACCGGGAATTGGGGGGTTAGTCTTTTCTAGTGTTTTTAGCGCTTACATGTCCAATTAGGAATTTTAGGGGTGCACTTGGATTAAAGGCGCACACCTTTAGGAAAATAGTCATAAAGAAATTTTGGGCGGGAGCCTGCATATTTAATAAACTTGGGCCCATTTATACCCAGGGCGTTTTCCAAAAAATGGCTGGCTTGGAAAATTTCCCCCAATGGCCTTATTTCAATCATCATGAAGAGGGGCGTCCTCACAAAAGGGGAGGGATGATTGGGGCTCCACCTCTCCACGTCTCGCACCCGAACAGTTCAACCGAAGCTTGTTCACCTCAGTTGTGTGGGAGATGGCAGGTACATGTGGCAGTGATTTTCCCTTTATTTACCTGTACCCTGTTTTTTCCGTTGGGGGTTTGTCTTGCCACTGGGAAAAAGCAAAGACCCAAGTCACTGCGAAGGATGTGGCAAGACGTTGAGCTCTTTTAGAGGGGGTTGACATCACACTCTCCCGTCACAGGGGTGCAGGAATTTAGTGACTGCTGCAGGAATAACTTTTGTCTGTATCGGGAGGGCCCTGCGACTCACATCTTTCTTATGACTCACCCAGCTGCATTCCTGCTTTGGGTTAAAAATTTCAGAGTTAGCTGCTCTTGCTTCTTGCGATTTTTGTCATTTGGTGCTTGTCGGGGAAGGTCGTCCCCTTTAAGGCTGCTGGATAGATTTGAAGCTTTTTTTCCTCTGGGGGACAAAGGTAGTGATTCCCCAAACCGGTTTTTAATCTTTTGGCGAACATTTTTTTTTGTCGTGGTTTTAGTTGGATAATACCCGGGACATCCTGGATTCTCAAGCCCAGATGTGGGTTTATTAGGCAGTACCCCTGGGTTGGGGAATAATTCAGTCCTTAATAAAGAAATTCCTCGAGGGCTTTTATCTCAGCCCTTTGTAGCGTGCTCCCTGCTTTTTTCCTGATTTTACCTGCACCGACCTGGCGCCGTGGGGGAAAATCTTTTTTGAAGGGTTTGTAGCAGACTTTGGGAGTGACCCTCTGCGCAACAAAGGGCTCTCTAAAAAAACCCAAGGGTTCTCTGTTGGGGTTTCCGTGTGCTCCTGCGGATTTCTATCTGCTCGTAGCTCAACACACTGGATGAGTGGCTCCCTTGTCTTTGCTGCTTTATGTATTGCTGACTTCCGCAGAAGAGACATATTTGGCAACACCCTGTGTACTAGGGGGATCCCTTGATGCCCTCCCCCGGGGGCGACGCTGCTGATTTATTTGAACCCTTGGAAGGATAGAACCAGTGACTTCTTCATTGTAAAGAGACTACGAATTTCGGGGAAATGATGTGTGGTATTTCCCCCTTTTTCAAGGCCCTTGGGTGCTTCCAGGATGGATCATGCTGCCTGATCTCTGGCAGCCTGAAAATGGTTTTAGGAGTCCAAATCCTGTGGTGACACCAGGGGACCTGTCATACAGAGCAGTGGATGAAAAGTCACCCTGCCTCTTCCCGCTGATGGTTTCATCATGCCGTCAGACAGTAGCACACACCTGCAAAAAAAATATCACCATTAAAAAATTTCAAACAAACAAACAAACAATTACATGGAAACCATTTAATATGTTTGCCCCTTTCCAATAATAAATATCCCCAAAATATCACAAAAAAACACCCAAAAATGAAAAAAAACCCCTAAATAGGGGAAACTTGAAATATACATCGAAAAACTCTGTAGAGAATCAAATAGTACAAGAGCTGTTTGGGAAAATATTTTTTAAAATTTTTCCCATATTTAGGGGTTTTTTCCGATTTTTGGAAAATACCCAAAATATTTTTTTTTTAGGGGAAATCCCCAAAAAGAGGAAATTTTAAAAAAATAAAATAAAAAAACTCTGGTAGAGAACAAATTTTACAAGGTGTCCAAAGTTTCGCAACGATGGTGTGATTTATTTTTAAAAAAAATGAGGAAAACCCCGAGCGTCACGCTGAAAAACTTTTTTTTGGGTAGCACCCCCATGATCAAAAAAAAAAAACTAAGCCCATGCGGGAAGGCTTCTATCTTAATTATTTAAATCACTCTAAAAAAATTTTAGTACCCTTGGTTTTTCACCCCGGTGGTACGATATCTGGCCCCGGGTCATGGATATATGTATAACTTTGTAAAAATAATTTCCTGAAAATCTTCAACATTGTTCCACCCCTTTTACATGTAATTGACTGGGTAGTCTTCCTATCTCGCAAACAGCTCATTTTAATCCCCAAAAATCTGTTTAGTTTCCTTTCCCCTTATGCCTAATTCATCTCCCTTTTTGATATAACTTCACCGTAGTTTTCCCGTTGCTTTTCCCTTTTTCCAAAACATCGAAATAGAACAGTATTCCGGAACAGAGGGGTTCCCGGTAATTTTGAAGGTGGAAAGGGCAGTTTTGGCACGTACACCTGGAGCCCGGATAGCTTGTGCACCTAGCTGTGGAAGGAAAGATAGAAGAATAGGATTAAGTCGTCACCAGGTCTAGAAGTTAACGGAACAGGGAAAAAAAACTTTCAGATTAAGGTTTTGGGGGGTTGGGGCCGTTAACGCCCGTATAGCGGGTGGTGGGGGGGGGGGACAGAAATAAGCAAGAACAAATTTGTCATATTTTCAAACGACAGCACGTCCAAAATCCTGGATTTAAGAGCAGACTGTGCTGCTTAACTAACCTTCTGAAGTTCTACAGTATGTGAGGAAGTTAGATTCATACTTGATGATGTCATAGACCTCGATGTCCAAAAGTCTTCACAATGGTCCCTTTCTTGACACAAATCTGAGAGGACAATTACCTCGAAAAGGCAATTTTTTTCCCTATAATGATCGGATACTTGTTAACTGACACTAGGAAACTAATTATATTGATTGTTCAAACCTCCTAATCATTTACTACGGTCAAAAGTAAGGTTTCACAATATTTAGTACTGGAATCAGTATTCTTGATATATTTATAAATAACATTGGAAGTGGAGTCGTAATCAGTGTCTCACAGTTTGCAGATAATTCGAAGATAGAAGGTAAAGCATTAAACCTATATAATCTTGTAAGGTTGTCCAAAAAGATCTGCAGAAGACCATCTGTGAGTCAGAGCAGTGATGGATATTCTCTGATACTGACTTTTAACGTTTATGCTCCTTGCAATCACAAATATCGAATAAATTTATGAAATTCATGGTGATTCACAGCCTAATGTGAATCAAGGCAAATGTCTATACTTTATCTTTACCATCGAGGGCAGACATTTGAAACTGAATCTCCTCCTCCCTTATGCCAATCATATTCCTCGTGTTTCCCTCCTCCTCAATCCATTACGTATTTATCTTCATTTACATCTCCTTACCCTTCCTTCACATCCGCTTATCTCCTTCCCCTTTCTTCCTCTCTCTACCTCTTTTCCGCTACCTTCTCCTTTTCCAGTTTTCCTGTCCTTTCGTCTCGCGTCTTTTCCTCTTCCCTTCATACAGTCTTCCCACCTACTGTTCTTTTTCCATCCATGCACACTTCCTTTTTTTTCATCCTGCTTTTACTCTCTATTTTCTCATTGCTCATTTTCTCTTCCACTGTTTTATGTTCTCCTCCTCCTCCTCCTCCTCCTCCTCCTCCTCCTCCTCCTCCTCCTCCTCCTCCTCCTCCTCCTCCTCCATCTCATCATCATCATCATCAGTACTGCGTTCTGTTTATATACCCTTGATATGATATGAATGTAGATAATTTGGAATGCAATGTAGAATTAAAAAAATAGCTTAATTACGAAACACTTAAAATAGACAAAGATTCAAAGTAATCAAATTGCTTAGCTTATCCAAAAGAAGAATAAATGGTGACTTGGTAGATCTTTAAGATATTATTAGAGAATTTGGACGACTATTTCACAGCCGACTGACCAAACGTCCTCAGGAATACCGGATACATGATAATTATTTTTTCTTTACATCAAGATTGTCATCAGATGATATCATCTGAAGCTAAACGTTATTTCCTTAATATTATTGTGAAATACTTGAATAATCTTATTGAAAATAGTATAGACGGCGATGATGTCAAAAAGTTTGAAAACCTACTAAATACAGTAGATACCTCGTATATACTCTACTCCAGCAGCTGTCATTGGCACTTGTACTTACAATGGATTCGTTTTTTCTCTTACCATCTTATTAGTCCATGAGCCAAGACCCGAATTTTGGGATATCGGTACCACCCGGGGTGACTAATTCTCTTAGGTGTTTTTAGCTTGCTACATGTCTCTAGTTTATGTTTTTTTTGATATGATGCCCTTGCACCTGGTAGTTTAAATTTGGTCGTTATCACTTCTTGAATAGACACACCCTACCGAAAATTCAGAATTTTTTAAAATGTCAAATTTGGGGACGGGAAAATCCCTAAATGTCACTAAAATGAATATAGTAATTGTCACATTATATACAAGCCCTGTAAATACACACTAAGCATGCCAGGGGCCCTTTGTACTTACTATTATGGCCAATTAATCCTCCTAAATATCATCTACGTCAGACTCGGAATCTGACTGTTGTGCTACCTGGTTCTTCTTCAATAGCCTTGTTTCTGGCATGTCTGTAACTTGCACATGTCCGTACACTTCAGGCCATTGCTGAGGCAAGTGCACTTAGGGAGTTCGCATGACCGCACACACTTGCAGGACAGTAGCTGCATAACAGCATCTGGTGCTGGTGAGCCTCGCATCCAGTTGACAGTAAGCTTGCCGTCCTCATCTGTCATCCAGCCGCAGTCTGTTGGGTTCGCAACAAATGGCTGGCTCTGCAGACTTCTCCTCCAGATCGCAGCCTGGTAGTTTGCACGTAGTGCATGCATGAAGAGGCAGTCCTCACAAGGAGGGAGTTGACTTGACTCCACCTCTCCACGTCTCGCACAGAACAGCTCATACCGAAGCTTGTTCACCTCAGTTGTGTGGGTAGATGGCAGGTACATGTGGCAGGTGATTTCCTGTATTTACCTGTACCTGTACCTGTTATTCCTGCTTGGGTGGCTTTGTCTTGCCACTGGTAACAGCAAAGACCAAGTCACTGCCGAAGGATGTGGCAAGACGTTGAGCTCTTTCAGAGGGAGTTTGACACTCACACTCTCCTGTCAGCAGGGTGTGCAGGAATTTAGTGACTGCTGCAGGAATAACATTCTGATCTGTATCGGGAGGCCATGGCTGACTCACATCTTGCTTATTGATCTCATTCCTCAGCTGCATTCCTGCTTTGGTTAAGATATCTTCAGAGTTAGCTGCTCTTGCTTCTTGCAGATCTTTGTCATTTTGTGTGCTTGTCGGGGAAGGTCGTCCATTGGAGGCTGCGTGATAGATTTGAAGCTTTCCTTTCTCATCTGGGACAAAGCGTAGTGATTCCCCAAACTCGGTTTCAATCTTTCGGCGAACATGTTTCTTTTTTCGCTGGTTTCAGTTGGATAATACCACGGGACATCATGGATTCCTCAAGCCTAGATGTTTAGGTTTATCATAGGCAGTACCTCTGGGTTGGGGAATAATTCAGTCCTTATATACAAGAAGAGTTCCTCGAGGGCTTCTATCTCAGCCTCTTCGTAGCGTGCTCCCTCGCTTCTTCCTGATTTTCACCTGCACCAGACCTGGCGGCCGCTGGGGAATCATCTTTTGTGAAGAGTTTGTAGCACGACTTGTGTAGTGACCCTCTGCAGCAACAGGTCTCTGCTAAAGTAAACCAAGGATTCTCTGGTTGAGTTTCCTTGTTGCTGCTCTGCGGATCTTCTCATCTGCTCGTACTCAACACACTGGATGAGTGGCTCCCTTGTCTTTGCTGCTTTTATGTATTGCTTGACTTCTCGCAGAAGAGACATACTTTTGGGATACACCCTGCTAGTCTAGGGGCATCCCTTGATGCCCTCCTCCTGGGTCGACGCTTTCTGATTCTATCTTGACACCCTTGGCAAAGGGTAGAATCCAGTGGACTTCTTCATTGTAAAGAGACTACGACTTTACGGTGATAATGTATGTGTGGTATTCCTCCTTCTTCAAGGCCCTTGGCTGCTTCCAGGACTGGAATCATGCTGCCTGATCTCCCGGGAGCCCTGAACAATGTGTTCCAGGAGTCCAAATCCTGTGGTGACACCAGAGCATCGCTGTCATCATCAGAGCAGTGGATGATACAGTCGATCCGTGCTCTCTTCCTCGCTGATGGTTCATCATGCCGGGCAGACAAATCAGCACACACCTGCAAAAAAATATCACCATTAAAAAATTACATGAACAAACAAACAAACACATTTACATGGAAACCATTCTACATATGTTTGCTCCTTCCAATAATAATTATCCCCAAAATATCACAAAAAAATCACCAAATATGAAATAAACCCCCAAATTGGGGAAACTTGAAATATACATCGGAATAACTCTTGTAGAGAATCAATTTGCTACAAGAGCTGTTGGAATATTTTTTTCAATTTCTCCCATATTTAGGGATTTATTCCAGATTTTATGGGAAAATACCCAAAATTATTTTTTTAGGTAAATCCCAAAAATATGAGGAAAATTTTAAAATACCTAGGACAACTCTGGTAGAGAAAACAAATTCTACATAGGTGTCCAAAGTTTCGCAACGATCGTGTGATTGATTTAAAGAAATGAGGAAAACCCCGAGCGTCACGCTGAAAATCTTTTTTTATGGGTAGCACCCCCATTGCATCAAAAATCAGACTAAGCTACCATGGGGGGAAGGCTATCATATCTTAATGTATTTACAGTCACTCTATAAACATTTTAGTACCATTCGTGTTTAGTCACCCCAGGTGGTACCGATATCTGGCCTGGCTCATGGACTATATGTATAACTTTGTAACAATAATTTCCATGAAAATCTTCAACATTGTTCCCACCTCTTCACATGTATATTTGACTGGGTAGTTCTTCCATATCTCGCAAACAGCCTCATTTGAATCCTAAGATCTGTTGTTGTTTCCTTTCTCCCTTTCATGCCTATATATTCATCTTCCTTTTCGATACTCACACTTCACCGTAGTTCCTGTTGCTGTTCCTTATCTCCAAAGCATCGAAATAGCAACACGTATTTCCGGAACAGTAGGGATTCCTCCGGTACATTTCGAAGGCTGAGAAGGTCAGTTTTGGCACGTGACACTCTGGAGCCTGGATCAGCTTGATGCACCTAGCTGTGGAAGGAAATGAATAGAATTTGAATAGGATTAAGTCGTCACTCAGGTCTAGAAGTTAACAGGAACAGGAAAGAAAACTTTCAGATTAAGGTTGCTGGCCAGGCAAAGATCGACCTTAAGGGATTTTTTCAAGTCTATAAAACAAAGACTAGGGAATTGGTTGGTTCGTTAGAAATAGGTCAGGGGGAGATTGTAAGTTCTGGTGAGGATATGTGTAGATTTTAAAGTAATCGTCCAGACCCATTTTTTCTTTGCATAATTATGTTGAATAATATACTCTACATTCAAAATACCTAATTCACAAAAAATTATTCATTTTCACGCCTTATTTCCCTAAAAACATGACTTTTGTAAAAAGCGCGGGAAAAACAACAGCCACATTCCAGCCGTGGCGCGAAACTTGCTGGCGACGTGACACGAGTGAGCCTCCCAGCCCCGCCCGACACAGACACACGGAGACTCTGAGAAAAATGTAGTACTTGGGGAGTTTTGAGTGCTTCTGGTATATTTTTTGTGCGACACGGCACATACTTGCATCCTGCATGGGCACGGCAAGAAAGCCGTGCCATTCCCGAGAGCTTAGCACCCATTCACAACCCACACGGCGACGATATATGTGTGCAGACCCTTGGAGCGACGGGGAGCGGCTGGTAGTAGCCAGGGTACTGCAGCCCTCTCATCTCGGTGGCCTTGCACCTACCCGCCGCTCCCCGCCGCTTGCCGCCGCTGCACACATCTGCACACATATATCGTCGCCCCACAGTTTGCAAATGGGTGCTAAGCTCTCGGTAAAGGCACAGCCCCCACGCTGCACCCACACAGGATACAAGTACATGCCACATCGCACAAAAAATATATCAGGAACACCCAAAATTCCCCAAGTACTACATTTTTCTCAGAGTCTCCGCGCATATGTATCAGGCGGTGCTGGGAGGCTCCCTGTTGTGACGTCGCCGACCCATGGTGCGTCGTCTGCTGATAAACAGTTGTGTTTTGAGAGCACGGGGAATTTACAGATTTTGAATGCGGATCATTTAAAAACGGGTGACTGGATGCAAAATGTGACAACATATTGTTGATATACTCGATCATGGCTATATTTGGACTGCATTAAATCAGGAATGATGAAATGGTCTGGACGATTACTTTAAGTAATTATTTCTTGAGTGTTTTTACTCAGGAGGACATATATATGCAGATGGTACCTGATAGTAAACAGATGTTTAGAAGAGGTGAGGAAGATGATAAACTAAAAGATATTGTGATAACTAAGAAAATGGTGAGATGGTATAGATAGAATGAAGAAGTTAGGGGCACCAGGACCAGATGAATTTTATCCCAGGGTACTAAAAGAATACAAAGAGGTTGTTAGTGAGTCGTTAGTGCACATTTTTAGGAAATCGGTTGATTTAGGGGAGGATACGTTGAGGTGGAGGAAAGGTGATGTAGTGCCCATTTCCAAGAAGGGTGATAGAGGATTAATGCCAAATTATCGACCCGTTAGTCTGACTTCAGTGGTAAGTAAATTTTTTGAATCTGTTATTGCAAAAAACATGCGAGAGAATTTAGAGAAGCATAGTTTGGTAAATGATTCCCAACATGGGTTCACCAAGGGCAGATCATGTCTCACCAATTTATTGAGTTTTTATAAGAAAAATTATGAGGCAGCAGATAATTATGAGAATTAGGATATTGTATACCTGGACTTTAGTAAGGCATTCGACAAGGTACCGCATGAGAGACACTTAAATAAGGTTAAGGCACATGGAATAGATGGGAAGGTTCTTCGTTGGATTAGATCTTGGCTAAGTCATAGGCACCAACGGGTTACTATTAATGGTACTAAATCTGAATGGGGGCAGGTAACAAGTGGGGTTCCACAGGGGTCTGTTTTGGGCCCATTACTATTTTTGATTTACATCAACGACTTTGATAGTGGGATTAGCAGTGATATCAGCAAGTTTGCTGATGATGCTAAGATAAGTAGGATTATTATATCACAGTCTGATGTAAACAGTTTGCAGGGATACTTAGATCAGTTAAAGAGGGGGTAGTCAGGTGGCAGATGGAATTTAATATTGACAAGTGTAGCGTAATTAATGTTGGTAGAAAAATCCTGATAAAATTCAAGCGATAATAAATAAATAATTCAGCGATACACAATGTATCGCTGAAAAGATCAGAAGGCGAGAAAGATTTGGGTGTGCGGTTAACCTCAGACTTCTGTCCTAGGAAACAATGTATTGAGGCTAGAAATCAAGCTAATAGGGTTTTAGGATTCATTACCCGGAGTGTTAAAAGTAGAAGTGCTGTGGTTATTCTAAAGCCTTATTTGGCTCTAGTCAGACATCACCTAGAGTCCTAGACTATGCGGTACAGTTTTGGTCTTTGTTTACAGGATGGATATAGCCTTCTTAGAATCAGTGCAGAGAAGGATAACCAAAATGATACAGGGGATGCGTAACTTTAGTTATGAGAGGAGATTGAAGCTTGTGGAAATTATCCACCAAACACCTTCTCATAATTGGTAGAGTGGGGGTTTGTTTCCCCCCCCCCCTAGTGAGGGAGTTATTGTCCGTTCATCATAGGGGGAGTGCGTATAGGGATGTATATATAATTATAATGGTAATGGGTATAATTAAGGTAATTTAAGTAAATGATAAATACTGGGATCGCATAATTGAACATTCCCAGTAATATTAAGCATTTACACCTTATAATTAGCACCTTGATTGGAGCGACTGGCTGTTGGTCGCCGTCATTTAAATTTGCACCAATTGAGGTGGTACACCTGCCGCCTACCTAAAGGGGACACGTGTAATTTATGGTGGCCGCCACCACCCCGCCCACTTACGGAGGTCAGTACTTTTCCAGACCCTCGCGGAGTAACATCTAATATACTATCAGTACACTCCACACCTCTATCGAGTTAACATCTTATTAAATATACGTGCTTGTCTATAAGTACAAGTACAAGTAAAGTACACTCTAGACCCTTCGAGGAGTAACATCTATTGATCTAATATACGTGCTTGTCTATAAGTACAAGTACAAGTACACTACCAGCTCCCATCGAGTTAATATCTCTTCTCTGATTATAAAGAAGAGATTTGTACATACGTTAATTGTACATATAAGTGATAAAACAATAGGACTGTGTTAAAATACGACACACTGAATATCGCCGCGTCGTCATGTTACTGGTGTGATAACCACTTGACGCCAACCACAATAACGCCTCCACCTCCGCTTCTGTCATTCACGGGCGGCCTCGATCCCGGCGACCACTTCGGATCACACGTCATGCAGTATTAATACAAGCCTACAACCATTTCAACCCACTATCCACCGATAAGTATCCTAGTTAGTTGATTAGCTGGGGTAATGTGTCGGGAGATAGACATGGGTTTGATTGATTAGGTAAGACCTCACATTAAATATGTGCTTGTAGCATAAATTTCTACAGCTGGTGCCCCGAGTGAGGAATATTGATGCTCATGTGATTCAAGGTGGTTGTTAAGTGAGGCGTAATTATGAGCCTACCACAATTGCTGGTTATGAGGCTGGAGGCGGGGTATTTCGCGGCGTCAGGAATGACTCAGCCGGGTAACTACCATATGACAGGTAGTAGATAACATCAGAGGTTGCGTAGCACTAGTTAGTTGTAGTAGTTAGGTGGTGGTTGAAATTATATACGCTTTGCTACGCGTCCTTTTTAAGCCGAGCAGGCTCTAACACCACTTGATATATTCAATAATTATCAACTAACAATGATTTTAGTGACGTAATCTTTCATTTAATATTTTATTTGACTTAGTAATTAACTAAATCATGGCGAAATTAGCTAAGCATTTATTATCAGCTAAGTTAGCAATGCTCACACGAATTTATAATATGTGTGAGGACGCAATTAAGGCAATTCCTATTGATTATATTAATTTAAAGACAGGTCTACCATTGTTAAATGAGCAATGGAATAAATATGAGACGGCTTACTGCCATTATGAAGTTCAATTAAGACAAACTGGGGATAAAGAAATGATTCAGCTATGTGTTATCAATCATGAACACGAATGTCAAAGATATCTTGATAAAGTAATTAAATATGAGGGATTACTGGAGTGTGCTCATATTTCATCAACAGCTAAAGCTTCTTTAACCCAAAGTTTGCAAGGTATTAAGCAAGAACCCCCCCACAGGGAGATCACGATTATTACGCCTGAGGGTAATCAGCTATATCAGCCACCCTCAGAGTATAAAGATCCCTCGTTAGTGGGTATTTATCCTGCGCCTGTTACGCAAATCAAACAGCCTGTAATTAAGATTCAAACTTCTCAGCCTACCAATAAACCACTTAGACCTACTCAAATAATAGATACAATCCCTAATTCCAGGGCGACTTCTAATGAGGTACGAATAATAAATTGTGTCTTATGTGAGGGGGGACATCCACCCTCCACATGTAATATCTATTCAGATTGTTACACGAGAGTTGAAAGGTTAATGCGCCTTGGTAATTGCCTAACCTGTCTCCGTGGTAAACATGCTTCAAATGCATGCCCTATAAACTTAAGAACTTGTAGGAAATGTAAACAATCTATTCATAACATCGCTCTTTGTCCTAACAGTGATAATCACTCAGACCCTACAGTAGTTAAAATGGCAGTCACTAATAAGAGTAGTTCAGCAGTTGTTCCCACTGCGGAGTTGAAGGTGTGTCATAATGGTCATTCAGTCAATGTAAAGACGATGTTTGCCAGTGGTGCACAAAGATCCTTCATAAGCAGGGAGATAGTTATATTATTACAACTACCCATACTTAATAAAGTGAATTTAGCCATATCAGGTTTTCTCGCCAATAATGAGGCTCAAACCTTTGACATAGTTCAACTCCTAGTCGAATTAGGAAGATATAAATGTAGGGTAGCTGCTGTAGTAAATAATATTGGTATCAGTTTAACTGTTAATGGATTAAAGGACACAGCTGAAATGCTGAGGGATAATGGTGTTAAACTAGTTAGTAATGCCTTCAAAGACGTTGATGGACCCTTCCAATTAATAATAGGCGCTGATTATTTCGGGCGTTACCTAAGGGAGGTCATCAAAATACATAACGTCTCTATGTTCACTAGTGCTGGTGGTAAGGTAATAATGGGACCCATCCCACATACTCACCATTCCGAACCAGAGGAGAGTATTCCTAGTCATGCACAACCCCTATTAATCAAAATATAATCAAAATTGGTACCACTTTCTTGCCCACACCAATAAGTGAGGTATTAGAGGAAAGTGGTATTCCAGTTCATAATGAATATATCGCCACTAATGAAAATCCTAATAATAATGTGTCGCGAGGAAATAATAACCTCAAATTGAACACAGGATTATGGTTTAAAGGCCCTACCTGGCTGAAAGAGTGTAATATTGATCCTATACAGGTTTCCACTCAGTCAGACATATCTGTAGATATAATAAGGGAACCTGAATTTATCCCAGATCCTCTGATAGACATAGAAAGGTTTTCCTTACTGAGCAAACTAATTAAGACTACTAATTTAGTCTTCCAATCCATTAAAAGGGATAGCTCTGATCCTTTGAAGTTTTGGATCAGAACAATACAAAAGCAGGTATTTCCTGAGGAATATCAGCTCTTGGCCTCAGCCAGCCCCCATAGGAACAAATTGACCAAATTATTAGGTCTGTACCTTGATCATGAGGGCATAATTAGGTGTCGAGGTCGAAATTTGAAAGCTGATCTTCCAAATGCCATCTGCCATCCCATACTAATTCCCAAACGCCATCATCTTACTAAATTGTTGGTGGAAGAATATCATAGGAACTCATTACATGGCAGAATGGCTACAATATTTGCCGATATCAGGTGTCAATTTTGGATAAATCATGGTAGACAGGCAGTCAAATATTACCTCAAATCTCTCATTAAATTTAATAGATCTGAGTGTAGACTAGTCTCCTATCTAGGTCCCCCTGAATTTCCCGCTGATAATGAGCTCCTAAAACCATTTGAGGTCAATGGTGATGACTATACTGGGGATACTATAACATCAGGAGATAACTCTCCCCCGATCAAGTATATGTCAGCATATTCACTGGTACCTCTATCAGAGCTGTTAATTTTAAAATAGCTAAAGACCAAAGTGCCGAAACCACTAATTAAATGTTCCGGCGCTATGTGGCCTGGGATGATGTCACATGAAGCAGAACTTCAGTTTTCGCCGGGCCCCCCGGGGTGGAAGTTATCCACCAAACCCCCTCTCATAATTGGTAGAGTGGTGGTTTGTTTCTCCCCCCCCCCTCTAGTGAGGGAGTTATTGTCCGTTCATCATAGGGGGAGTGCGTATAGGGATGTATATATAATTATAATGGTAATGGGTATAATTAAGGTAATTTAAGTAAATGATAAATACTGGGATCGCATAATTGAACATTCCCAGTAATATTAAGCATTTACACCTTATAATTAGCACCTTGATTGGAGCGACTGGCTGTTGGTCGCCGTCATTTAAATTTGCACCAATTGAGGTGGTACACCTGCCGCCTACCTAAAGGGGACACGTGTAATTTATGGTGGCCGCCACCAGCCGCCCACTTACGGAGGTCAGTACTTTTCCAGACCCTCGCGGAGTAACATCTAATATACTATCAGTACACTCCACACCTCTATCGAGTTAACATCTTATTAAATATACGTGCTTGTCTATAAGTACAAGTACAAGTAAAGTACACTCTAGACCCTTCGGGGAGTAACATCTATTAATCTAATATACGTGCTTGTCTATAAGTACAAGTACAAGTACACTACCAGCTCCCATCGAGTTAATATCTCTTCTCTGATTATAAAGAAGAGATTTGTACATACGTTAATTGTACATATAAGTGATAAAACAATAGGACTGTGTTAAAATACGACACACTGAATATCGCCGCGTCGTCATGTTACTGGTGTGATAACCACTTGACGCCAACCACAATAACTCCT
>JACEEZ010000866.1:259624-262124 GCA_016584305.1 Chionoecetes opilio | reverse complement strand
TGCAGATTTGACATACATGAGACGTTCAATACAAAGAAACGCATGATATCATGAAGAAAATGAAAGTTTTTGTAGCCATTGTACAACAAGGGATGTGACTACCTACCGTGCATGTCTGAAGAATAGTCATACTCAATGTTCCTAGAGTCGAGGTAACTTGCGGAATATTTGTTAAAGTTTCCTTTCCTTGTGACATCGATGTTATCGAAATTAACGACCACATAATCATCACGGTCTGGGCGACTCTGCTCGTGCATGAACCCTGTGGCGTGTCCGATCTCATGAGCAACGATACCAAGCTGTGTGATGGCAAGGCAGAGTGTATTAGTAACTCATAGAACAGGATTTATAACAGACACTTAATATCACTACTACTACTACTACTACTACTACTACTACTACTACTACTACTTCACACTAATTACTACTACTACTGCTACCACTGCTACTCGTGTGACCACTGGTGCTGTTACTGCTACTTTACTTTTATTACTAATTACCAAAAAAAAATTCATGTCGTACAGAAACTGGAAAATACGAGAAAAAAAAAGAAAAAAAACGTTTTAGAAGTTAAGCTTCAATGAAAGAAACTTGTATTCAACATTTGAGTATGACTGTTTTGTAACACTTACGGTATTACATCCATTGCCGATTGAGACATCTTGTCCATTTTGGCCTAGCATGCCCACGTACGAATAACATCCTCTGCCGTAGATATACCGAAGGTGCCTCTGATTGGTGTTCGTGGTCTCCTCGAACTTGATGCAGGTGTGTTCCATCCAGTGGTCCATCGCTTCTCTTATGACGTCCGTTTCAAGATCATCTGCGGATGAAGTTATTTGTCGAGTTTGGTAATGAAGAGCGAACGTAATGTACATGTAGTTACGTATTCATTACCCACACACACCAATATGGGACACACACCAATAAGACATATCAGACCAGACCACGTACCCATGTGCCTGCCGCTTCGCCACAGCTACCAACAGCCACACGCCATGCCGTCACTACCATCGCCACCATTAGTATGTTAGTATAGTAGTCCTCTTACGATTTACGCTATACCTTGTACATGAGATGGTGGCCGCGGTGTTGGTCTTTGTCTTGTGTGTTCTTTGCGTGTGGGTATATATATCTTCTGGTCGCCACGTTCTCCTCGCTGTCTGCTCACATCATTTCATTGGCTTCTACACGCCCATCCTGCCCACCCACGCTACCCATCCCTGTTTTGATGTCGCGTGCGGCATCTGCACGCCTGTGCTACCTGCCCACGCCGCCCCTGTTTGATGTCGCGTGCGTTATCTTATGTTTAACCTCCACCTAGGTCCACGTCCGCACGCCCATGCCGCCCGCCCGCCCGCCATGTGCTTCAGCTGTTGCGTGTTCATGATTCGTGGGATCCTTCTTTATCGCATTCGTCGTCTCCTGCTGGACCGATGTCTTCTTCACGCCCGTTGTGTCGTTCAGCGAATTTTGTTTTGTTTTTGGCATTGGTATAGCGTTACCGTTCTGGAATGCTTTAATTTCTTTCAGTGCTTTCACGTGCCCTGTTTGACCTTGCTTGACTTATATATGTGAATTCATTTCTCTTTAGTGCATCGCATCATATTGCATTATTTTGGGCTCAATTACATATGTTGTGCGAGTGCTTTGAGTGAACTATTTTTTTCCCTGCTATTTCAAAATGGCGGTCTCTCCCGGACCAAGAGTCGTGTTTCATGGTCTGCCGCGACGCGACCTCATGCCTGCCGACCCACGTGGTCATCTGGACGGTCAGACCGGACCCCCGCTTCTCCACCGTGTGGTCGCTCCTCATCTGGCTCACGGGCCAGGACGACGGCTTATCGGCCGCCCCCCCATCTCATCCCCACCGGCCACCTCTCGTCCTCCTCCCGCGGCCTGCCTGCCCGCCACCCCTCTGGACTAGAGTACCTTGTGTAAGAGAGAGTAACGCCACCTATTGGTCCTATGTTAATCACTACTGTGCGTCATCATGCTTCCCGGACCTCTCCGTTCACCCTAGACCTGCGGAAGCTCTCAAGGCATGACCCCGCAGTATGTCATGTTATACATGTATAAATTATATACTGTTATCTTCGGAAATGTTTGTTCTATTCTATTAGATTATCACATAAAAACACAGTAAAACACATTAAGGAAATGCCATTATGAGACTGAAGAAATATGCACGAACTTAAAATTCACTTAAACTCATCGCCATTTAAAATGTTGCGTGACAGCTTATAACATGGAGCATATCAATAGAAGCGAAATTTTATCAGCTTTCCATTGATATATTTCGTTTTCTGATAAATGAATTAGCACTATGTATAAAGTAGCGTTAACTAAATAAATGGCCGCGACGCTCCGCTCACCCTATGTTTTTTGTTCTTCTCTCTCTCTCTCTCTCTCTCCTCTCCTCTCTCTCTCTCTCTCTCTTCTCTCTCTTCTCTCTCTCTCTCCTCCTCTCTCTCTCTCTCTCTCTCTCTCTCTCTCAGCA
>JACEEZ010000866.1:154624-252124 GCA_016584305.1 Chionoecetes opilio | reverse complement strand
TTCAATATTATATATTTTTCTTGATAAAGATCCTGTTTTGATACATAAGATGAAAATTCCACAGCATTCATGATGAATTATGCGTCTGTCTTTCCTTCCTTCTTGTTCTCCTCCTCCGTGTCCTCATGGAGGCTATTATTTTGATATCAAAAGGGACTAACCAAAGCAAAAAAATGAAGAGAAGTAACAAAAATCCCGCTAATTCCTAGTTCCTATAAAGCAGACAGTAAAATGCTAGGAAAAGGGGATGGTTCAAATTTAGCAAGTTTATCATATCAAATCTCATACTTCTGTAAACGTGACTCAGATTAAGTATTCTTTTAACATACAAAGTCAAACCCTCCCAATTCGAATTTATAACTTTGATCAATTTAGGAAATATATACTTAAGTTCTAGTTCTAATACTAGAGTTCAGTGAATAACATTGCGAAGAAAGATAAAGCTATTATTTCAGATCCAGGACTTCTTGGTAATAAGGAAGAGAAACTGAAGAGTATTAACTAAGGTTCTTACACAAGTGAAAAAAAAACTATCGAGGGAATAAACAAAAGGTCACACGTGGCCAGAAAAAACCCCGTCGAAAAAGGAATAATATGTTAAAAGACAAGGACAGTACTTTTTGCCACTCTTAGTTTATGCTATCATAATCGACAGATTATTATTGAATGTGATCTTTGTAAGCAGTGTCACCGCTGCATCACTCAGCAAACAGTACATATTTATATACCTATGAAACAAATTGGGACAAACTGTAACTGGGTATGAAATATTATACTTGCTCGGGAGACGGAAGGATTATCTGGGGAATCATGTGATACCTCTGAATTTACCTGTGAAGCGGCGATAGCCAAGAAGCAGAGGGCAGTTGTCAGCCACCACGTGCAGTACCCCATCTTGTCCTAGTGAAACCCAGGAGACGAGTGCTGCCCTTCATTTCTGAGCTTAGGATTATATACCCTACGAGTAGTCTTGCCCAACATGAGATTCAAACTTTCAGCCTATTGAATCGTATCATCATCACCATATGTTTCGTCTCTATTAAGCTATATCCTTTGTATGTCCTTTAATTACAGCTGTGGGGTCAATAGCGGTATTGAATAAACCGTCTACACCTTTCATAGCATTTCTTTCATGCCATTGACTTGAGTGAATCGAACACATAAAGTTTTCTTTGATATGTGTTTCAGTATCCAAACTATATATTTTTCATTCAAAATTCAAGATATTTTTATCATAAATCATACACACACACACACACACAAACACACACACACACACACACACACACACACACACACACACACACACACACACATAAGAACATAAGAACATAAGAAAATAAGGAAGCTACACGAGGCCGCGAGGCCTACACGTGGTAGTTCCTGTCACCTAACACTACCTACATCCACCTTTCATCCCCATCCATGAACCTAT
The DNA here is from genome assembly GCA_016584305.1 of Chionoecetes opilio. NCBI lineage: Eukaryota > Metazoa > Arthropoda > Malacostraca > Decapoda > Majidae > Chionoecetes > Chionoecetes opilio. The sequence continues at coordinate 250,689 of JACEEZ010000866.1, read as the reverse complement.
CCAGCTCCTCTTTAAAGCTCCCTAATGACTCCGCACTAACTACCTGTCTACTGAGACCATTCCATTCATTCACCACCCTAATTGTGAACCAGTTTTTCCCTATTTCCTTTCTAAATCTATGCTTTTCCAGCTTGAATCTATTACTTCTTGTTCTACCCTGGTTAAAAGCCGTAAGAACTTTTCCTACCTCTCCTTTATTAAATCCCTTTATCCATTTAAAATTTTCTATCAGATCACCCCTTACTCTGCGTCTCTCGAGTGAGTGTAATTTTAATAACTTCAATCTCCTCTCATAACTAAAGTTACGCATCCCTTGTATCATTTTGGTCATCCTTCTCTGCACTTTTTCTAACAACACTATATCCATCCTGTAATATGGAGACCAAAACTGAACCGCATAGTCTAGGTGAGGCCTGACTAGAGCCAGATAAAGCTTTAGAATAACTTCCGCACTTCTACTTTTAACACTTCTGGTAATGAATACTCTATTAGCTCTATTTCTGTCCTCAATACATTGTTTCCTAGGTCGGAGGTCTGGGCTCACCCTCACTCCAAGATCTTTTTCACCTTCTGATCTTTTCAGCGATACATTGCTTATGGTGTATCTATTTCCAGGGTTTTTTCTACCAACATTCATAACGCTGCATTTATCAATATTAAAGTCCATCTGCCATCTGACTGCCCACTCGTTAAGTTTATCTAAGTCTCCCTGCAATATGTTTACGTCAGACTGTGATCCAATAATCCTACCTAACTTAGTATCATCAGCAAACTTGCTGATATCACTGCTAATCCCACTATCCAAGTCGTTGATGTAAATCAAAAATAGTAATGGACCCAAAACAGACCCTTGTGGAACTCCACTTGTCACCAGTCCCCATTCAGATTTAGAACCATTAATTGTAACCCTTTGTTGCCAATTACTTAGCCAAGCTCTGATCCAATGAAGAACCTTCCCATCTATACCATGATCCCTAACCTTATTTAAGAGTCGCTCGTGTGGTACTTTGTCAAATGCCTTACTAAAGTCCAGGTATATTATATCATAATCCTTATCATTATCTGCCGTCTCATAAACTTTCCTATAAAACTCAATAAATTGGTGAGACATGACCTACCCTTGGTGAATCCATGTTGTGAATCATTGATCAAACTATGTTTATCTAAGTGCTCTCTAATATTTTTTGCAATAATAGATTCCAATAATTTACCCACCACTGATGTTAGACTTACGGGTCGATAATTTGACTTTAGTCCTCTGTCTCCCTTCTTAAATATGGGAACAACATTTCCTTTCCTCCACAATAATGGCACATCGCCTATCTCAACCGATTTCCTAAAAATGTGCACTAACGACTCACTAACAACCTCCTTGCATTCCTTTAATACCCTGGGATACACTTCATCTGGTTCTGGCGATATAAAATTTTTCATTTTCTCTATACCCTCTTCCACCATTTCCCTAGTTATCACAATATCTTTGAGTTTCTCCTCATCAAATATCAAGAATTGGAACACTCGACGACGGCGGCGAGAGTTCCGATCGGCGACAGTTCCAGGTACCTACAGGAGTACATAACAGATGGACTATGGAAGAAGTCAGATATATAATATTCTTGCAGGGCATGGCACAAGTTAAAATGGATGAATAATATTCAAATGATAAATGATATTCATCGTTTGTTGTATATGAGATTAACAACTAAGGGAAGGGAGAAACTTGTAAAGATAAGTTAATAGCTGGAGAAAGTGTGAATATATAATTAAAATACTCGCAAACAAAACAATGACTTGGGAGGACACATATACATTAAGAAGGAAAGCAAAACTATCTTTGCATAAAAGTCATTCTATAAGTTATCAATGTCATGAAAGGAGAGTGTAAATGCAGAAGTAGATGTATTACCGTTAAAGGTTAGATATTGCTGTCTGATAAAAAAAACTAAAGGCAGTTAGTAAACCCTTACAAGAGAACACAACTACTTAATGAGTATTGAGTTGCATCACTCTTTATTGTTTGTTTTTGGTTTTATCGCATTTTGTTTACATATGCCTAATGTAATATCCCTTAAGGTAAAATCGTTTGTTTTAATTTTACTTAATTATTATTGCTACTTGATTGAAAGTTTGTCCTATGCACTTGCAATCAATGGCATAAGAATTACAAATATACTCCCGTTAATAAAGTTAAAAATCTTTGTTTATGGTGCATGTGTATGTATGTGAGAGAGAGAGAGAGAGAGAGAGAGAGAGAAGAGAGAGAGAGAGAGAGAGAGAGAGAGAGAGAGAGAGAGAGAGAGGGAGAGAGAGAGAGAGAGGAGAGAGAGGAGAGAGAGAGAGAGAGAGAGAGAGAGAGAGAGGAGAGAGAGAGAGAGAGAGAGAGAGAGAGGAGAGAGGGGAGGGGAGAGAGAGAGAGAGGGGAGAGAGAGAGAGAGAGAGAGAGAGAGAGAGAAAAGGAGAGAGAGAGAGAGAGAGAGAAGAGAGAGAGAGAGAGAGAGAGAGAGAGAGAGAGAGAGAGAGAGGAGAGAGAGAGAGAGAGAGAGAGAGAGAGAGAGAGGAGAGAGAGAGGAGAGAGAGAGGTGAATATTCATTCAGATGAAGTTGAAAAGGTGGTGAATAACTGTCAAATCTATTCACCACCTCGCAAATTTATTCGATTCCCAGCAACAAATGTCAGTCAGTCTGTCAGTCTGCGTCGCATTTCACATATATTTCAAGATAAGCTCCTTACTTAACCGTAAGGTTACGTGGAGGTGACCAGCAATTCATCCCTTAACCATTCAAGGTGCCGTTTTTCAATCCTCATAAAAGCCGCACATGTGGAAAGGGATGATAGAGGAACTAGCTATTCAGCCCATTGAACAGTATCTTTCATGTAACGAAAGGAACGGTGAAAAGAATCTTACATCGTGAGCTGAAAAATTTGAAAAAATTGAAACACACACACACACACACACACACACAAACACACACACACACACACACACACACACACACACACACACACACACACACACACACACACACACACACACACACACACACACACACACACACTTGTGTCGAAACCCCTTTTAGTCAGGGATCCAGACACCAAAATTTTGAGAGAACCTGACATGGCATGCTATACTTTTTCTTTGTGTTTTTACTATTAATTTGGAAATTAAGGTCTGTGGAATGAGAGGTCTGCTCTGGCGGAAACGTTGCAGAAAAAAATTGTACCTATTTTTGTATATGCGGGCTTTGTTTTTTTATCGAAAAATATGAAAAAGCTATTTCTCCACAAAATCCTCAGTGGATTGTGTATGCTGTCAATAAATGCAGCCAAGTTTCACTGACCACTTGTGTTCATAATATTAAGTTGAGAAATACGCTTACTTAACTGTTCACAATGATTTAGAATCATTTTAATGCAAGAGCGGCCCCTATTTTCTATTTTTTCATTATTTTCATTTATTTTTCATTATAAAGCAACTATTCCCTGAGTTATGACATCATCCAATGTATCATTGCTTTCAAAAAATATTATAGCTACTCCAATAGAAAATATAGTGAAAATAAAACAGAAATCAATGGATCAGTGGTGATTTTATTACCCTTAAACTCAAAATTCCGAGAGACATCCGCATATCATAATTATATTGTATAAAATATATATATATATATATATATATATATTTTATATATAATATATAATATACATATATATATATATATATTAATATATATATATATATATATTAATATATTATATATATAAAATATATATATATATCTATATATAATATATATATATAAAATATATAATATATATATATATATAGAGCATAATGGAAGTTTTACATCAATTACTAGAAAAATTTATTCTGCAACATCACATGAAATCAACATTCAACTGAACAAATATCTTATGGTTTATAATGTGTAATGCATATCACTATCTTTTATTGTGAGTTCAACCCTTGAACATTTGTTGGCGTCGCTGGTGCAAAGACATACGATGACACATTTCACGTTGGCTCTAGCACAGGAGCATCCCCGGGCACACATGCTTTTTTTGCAGAGACAATATTTGGTGCGTTTAAATTCTGCAGGTTTTGCCTCCTTCAGCATCATGGTTGCCATCAATTTACCATTCACAAGCTTTCTGCTAAAGTCAGTGGCAGCAGGGTAGGTTGGCTGAATAATGTGTGCTCTCTTGCATATAATTAACTGATGCAGGGCTCGGCGATTGTGCAACTGGAAGGCATCTTCGGTAGGTGGAAGACAACGAATGTCGCCTTTGATGTTACCAAAGAGATGGGCTCGCAGCGCATCCAAATTACCACCAAAGTCACTCCTTTCATACAGTGAACATACACCAACCATACTTTCATACAGTATACATTTCATACATAAACACACCAAAACTTTTTTTATTTTCCTCTATTTTGGATTTATTTTCCTGTATTATTTTGTCCTTAGTATACTTCTAAAATACAAAGCAGATACATTATGACATGTACGTGTTAACAAAAAAATAAAAAGGTAAAATAGATATTAATAAATATTGCGAAAAATGATGGAAAAAGAAATATTAATAAATATCACCATATGTTTTACTTTACCATTAAGTTCCATAAAGCTTAATTTTCTTTGAGCAATATTTTGGCCAAGTCACCCTTAAAACACTAGGAACATTGTGACGTCACGCTTTATCTCCACCCAGGGGCGAAGTGGACTGAAACAAGATTAATAGACATACTATTTAAAAGTCTATTGATCTTGGACTGAAAGACCTAGGTCTTGTCGACGCGAATCAGACTCTCGATCGCCAGTTTCACGCTCCCAGTGTAAGCTTGGAGCTCATTATTACCGATCTTAGGGTAATGATGGGACCTCAAACACCACACACCCCCCCCATCCCTTTCCTCAAGGGGGATAGTAACCAGCCGAATTTCTCAGTGGAAAATCCCCGGGAATGAGGGGGGCCGGGGATCGAATGCCGGACCACAGAATGGTGCAGGACGCTCTAACGGTTAGAGTCTAACCCAGGGATGGGAAACCATTTTACTACCAAGGGCCATTTGGATATTCATGACATCATTCGCGGGCCATACAAAACTATCAACTTAAAAATCTGCCAGTTTTTTTTGGCCGGCGAGAACCATACGTGAATTATACGTCTCTGTCCCGTTATCTATGTGTCCTATCCGTCCCGTAATTGACATGCTTGTTCCTTAAAATCTACTTTATTAGTATAATGCATGCACTTAATAACAATTTGTGTTGGTATGAAAAAAAAGCTCCTAGATTTATTGGATTTTGAGTCTCGTCTGTGGTTGCCTTGGCAGGGCCTGGCGAAATGGCCGGACGTTCCCCACCTCTGGTCTAACCCATCAAGCTGTTCAGGCATGCGTTCAGTGTGTGTGTGTGTGTGTGTGTGAGTGAGTAAGTGAGTGAGTGAAAGAGTGTGGTGTGTGTGTGTGTGTGTGTCTGTTTGTGTGTGTATGTGTGTGTGTACACACACACGGGTGTTTTAAAAAACGGGGTCGGGGAAAAGGAAATTTGCGACACAAAGGAGGAGTTTCAGAAGGGGGGAAAACTAAAGGGGTTGTAAGAAGAAAAGAGGGGAAAGGGGTTTAGTTAAAGTAAAAAAAAATTTGGGACAAAAAAAAGGGGGTTTTTGTTTAAAGGGTTTAACTGATGGAGTATTGACACTTAAAAAATATTTATTTTGCTATATTTTCTTTTACTACTGAAAAATATTTACTACTATACCTACTACTAACTACTGTTAGCAAAGACCCTGTACAAAAAGGGATACCCCCACCCCGGGACCCCCCCAAAAAGGCCCAATTTTCTGTTATCCGCCGAGGGTTGGCCCGCCGTGCGGTAGAGGTAACCGGGCTGGGGCCCATTCACTTGCTGCAAAAACTGACCTGAATTAAAGTTTTCATACCGTTTAATTGACCCCGGATTTTGGGCCCAGCCCAAAAAAACGAACATAGAAAAGAAAAAAAAATTTAAAAGGACACGTTCATAAATACACAAAAAAATCGACAGAAAATTTTTTTTTTAAAGACATAAACATATGTGCCCAAAACGGGGAAAAATTTTTCCCAAGTGTACACGTGGCACGTGTGGGCCTACGCCCTCTAAATATTTTTTTTCCCCAGGGAAGGTGCGTGTGCGGGAAAAGGGGGGGGAGGGGGAGGGGGGGGAAAAGGGGGGGGGGGGGGGGGTGGGTGGGGGGAAAGGGGAAGAGGAGGACGGTTTTTTATAGTGACAGCGTGGTGGAGTGGTGAAGGGGTGTGAGGGGGGGGAAAAAGAGGAGGAGGAGGAGGAGGAGGAGGGGGGAGGAGGGACAAACCGTGCAAGGAACTCTTTTTTTTCTTCCCCTCCTCCCCCCGGGGGCTCACTCCATCTAAACCACCCCCCCTAAATCTGTCCCCTATAACACACCCCCCTTTCCTCTTGCCCCTTCCCCCCCCCCCATACCCCCCTCCCCCCTCCTCTCCCTTTTCCCAGCACAGCACATGAACGCGGGGAAAAAAATAATTTAGAGTCGAGGATACCAAAAAATTACTGTATACAGTAGTCTTGTCTCCCAGTCACACTACACGGTACAAAATGTCCCATTTTTGACAGCTTTATGTGTATGTCTTTAAGCCATTGCTTTTTCGATTTGTATGTTTTTTATGAAGGGTGCCCCTTGTATCATTATTTTCCTTTATCTATTTTGGTTTTCATGTCGGGCCCTAATTTTAAAGAGGAATAAGAAAACTTCAATTCAGGTTCAGTTATTGAAGCAAAAAAGGGGCCCAGCAGACGGGTTACCTCCGGGCCGCACGGCGGGCGTCGATCCACGCGCACCACAGGGCACCCCCCAGAGGGGGGTTTATTTTGTTGTAGGGGGCCCTTTTCGGAAAATACAACCAAATCTATTACAACAAATCCCAATACTACTAGGGACAGATATATACTTTTTAGTTCTCTCTCTCCCCTTTTCTCTCTCTCTTTTCTCTCCTCCTCTTCTCTCTCTCCCCTCTCTCTCTCTCTCTTCTCTCTTTTCTCCTCTCTCTTTTCCTTTTCCCCTTCTCTTTCTCTTCTCTCTCTCTCTCTCTTTTCTCTATCTCCTCTCTCTCTTCTCTCTCTTCTCTTTTCTTTCTCTCTTCTCTCTCCCCTTCTCTCTCTATCTCTCTCTCTCTCTCTCTCTCCTCTCTCCCCTCTCTCTCTCTCTCTCCCCTCTCTCTTTCTCCTTCTTTTTCTCCTCTCTCAAAACCATCACTGATACTAATACCGTTTATATAAAAACACGATAAATCAATACCTTGCACGAAAAGCTGTACTCGCCCCGGGTTAAACCCGGGTACCCGGGTGAGGGGCTCGGGAACCCGCTATTCCCCACATATGGAAAAAAGTTGATTTTAAAATACGGGGATATTTGTAAAAGGGCATCACAAAAGAGTTTATACACGGAGTAAAAAAATTTTAACAAAAAAATACGTAAACTTTCTGGAGGCTTCAAAAAACTCCACCCAGACTGCCAGTTTAAAAATTATAAAGGGGGTAAAAGCTATCTGCTGCGGGGAGGAGAGAGAGAGGGGAGAGAGAGAGAGGAGAGAGAGAAGGGGAGAGAGAAGGGGATGAGAGAGGAGAGAGAGAGAGGAGAAACAGTCGGCCACCCCGTCAGCGCGGGCAGAGGGGGCGCACGCTTAAAAAAGGGCCCCCTTTCCCAAAACCCCGTTACAGCAAAAACAAGCTTTTGAATCTTTTCATTCCTTTTTTCTCTAACTTCCTCTGCTCACTTGCCTAGATTCTCTGTTCCTTATTATAAAAAGGGCCGAAAAACCCGAAAAGGAAGAGCCCTTTAAAGGGCTTTTGCCCCTGATGGGGCCCTTATTTGCAGGGTTTGGGGTTTGTGAGCGGGCAGGGGGAAAAACCGCTGGTAGGGTGTTAGGTGATAGGTTCTCCTACTTGCTGGGCATCTCAGGCTTTCCCTAAGGTCACTTCCTACGACCCCTGGAGGGGGGCAGGTTAGGCCTGGGGCTAGGCGTCTGAGAATAGGCAGGCCTTTGAGCATTTTCTATACTTTTCAGTATGAACTTGAGAAATATTAAAAACTATTCAAAGAAACTGGACGGCGGCAACACCACCAGCCTTGCCACCACCCCCTCTCTCAACCAGCCAACCAGCCCCACCTCCGCCACCACCCCGTCATCTCACCCACCCACCCATGACTCACCATCAACCTCCACTTGAAAGAGAGGATCCCGGGTCATCCAGGCAACACACGATTGATGATGAACAAGACATGGACGTCACACTTCCTGACAACGGGTCCAGCACACCCAGCAACGACACACTTGATAACGGGACTTGCACTCCCGCCGCCCCCGACACACCCGACAACCCCACTAACGCGACGCTTCTACCCTCTTTAAACAACCAAGAGATTCTCCTACCTTCCACTAGTTTTTTTTTTTTTTTTTTTTTTTTTTTTACATCACAAGGAACTGACCAAGGGCACAACAAAAATGGGTAACACAAAGCCCGCTTAATTGTCAGTCCCTATAAAGAAGACAGTAAGAGAATAAAATAAAAACAGAGGGGTAGGCCAATTTAGTTCGGGAGGTGTCTTGTTACTCTTCTTTTGAAAAGATTTAAGTCATAGGAAAGTGGAAAAATAGAAACAGGAAGAGAGTTCCAGAGTTTACCAGTGAAAGGGATGAAAGAGTAAAGATACTGATTAACTCTTGCATTAGGAAGATGGACAGAATAGGGATGAGAATGAGTAGAAAATCTTGTGCAGCGAGGCCGCGGGAGTGGGGGAGGCATGCAGTTAGCAAGTTCAGAAGAGCAGTGAGCATGAAAATAACGGTAGAAGAGAGCAAGAGAAGCAACATTGCGGCGGTGATTTAAAGATTGAAGACAGTCAGTCAGAGGAGAGGAGTTGATGAGACGAAAAGCTTTTGACTCAACCCTGTTTAGGAGAGATGTATGAGTGGATCCTCCCCAAACATGTGAGACATACTCCATACATGGGCGGATAAGGCCCCTGTAGAGAGCAAGCAATTGGGAGGGAGAAAAAAAAGGACGCAGACGCCACAGCACACCTAACTTCTTAGAAGCTGTTTTAGCAAGAGATGAGATGTGAGATTTCCGGTTCAGATTTTTAGTAAAGGATAGTTCTAGAATGTTCATTGTAGAAGAAGGAGACTTCTTAGACTTCTTAGAAGAAGGAGTGCCATTGAAGAAGAGGGGATAGTTATTTGGTAGGTTTTGTCGAGTAGATAGGTGAAGAAATTAGGTTTTTGAGGCATTGAACAAAACAAGGTTTGCTTTGCCCCAATCAGAAATTATAGAAAGATCAGAAGTTAGAAAGAAAGTACTGTGACTAACATCGCCAACCCTGAGCCATGGAAAGAGGTTAAGTCCAAAGCTCAGGCCCGTAGAGACAGAAATGCCACCTTCTCCGACATCCCCACCACCTCCCCTGGCTCAACTCTGGCGACACAGCCCAGCCTCGGACCCTACAACCACTTCGCACAAAACCAAACTCACGCCCTCAACTGGCCCCTCAGACTGCTCTACCTCAATCAACAGCCCCAATGGTACGAGTTCCTCAGACAGAGGGATTCGAGACTCTCTATACCCTGATAGACGCCATAGAGGACGTCTATCCAGAGCTGAATTTCACAGCCCGCCCCGGCAGAGACAACGATTTCTTACTTCACCCCAAGGACGAAGAAACTTTAGCTGCTCTTCTAAGCCTCACATCCGTCAACTCCAAACCTGTGAAGCTACACCTAGTACAGCCCACCCCACCAAAAATCACAGGAATAGTGATGGGTTACCCACTCCGCCTCCCGCTGGAGCCCTTTCAAAAACCCCCCCATGTCCTGGAGACGACTCGCTGCACCGCCACGAGAGATGGAGTCTCAACACGTTTCAAGGTTTTTTTTTTTCTGCGGTTTTCCCAAAGCAATAAAAGGGAACGAAAAAAACTCCTAACCCAAGTTTTCTCAGCCAACTTGACTCCCTGGAGGTGGGGGGGGTGGGGGAAAAAACAAATTTTTTTTACTTTACCCCTGTCTCCCCGCCCCCCATTTTCCCCTCCCCCGGAGCCCCCCACGCGCACTCCTTATTCCCCGGTTTTTGCCACGCCTTTTTTTTTTCTTTTTTCCCCGGCCAACACCATTGCTTATCGCCTTTTGTTACCGGACAGGGGCCCAAAGAAAAATGGGCCCGGGAATTAATGGCCCCAAGCACGCTCCCCATCAAACGAAACCCCCCAAAAACCCTCCCAATATGTTCCCCCCCCTTTCCGAGAAAAATTCAAAAAAGAAAAGGAACACAAATCACAAATCCCGTGGCCCTTTGGCCCCCCCAACCTGCGGCAGAAAGCTCACCCAAACGCCAAATGGGAAAAAACCCCCCCCAAAATGCGAAAGAAATAGAAAGGGCGAACCCGGAAACCACGTTTCACCCCCCCTTCAGGAATACCAAAGGGGGGTCCCAAAAGCCGCCAAAAATTGGCTGGGAGAAAACACTTTCCCTCCGAAAATGGCCCCACCCAAGAGGAAACCTTTCCACTGGGGGCGCCTTTTTCACCTCGTCCAGCCCCGCACCTCCCGGCCCCCCCACAAAATCCCCCTACCTCCCCTCCCCCCCAAAACAATCCCCCCCTCGCGGAGGGTTTTTTCCTTTCGCCTACCCTTGCTTTTCCCCAAGATTCCAGGAACAAAAAAAACACGAGCTAACAAAATCCATTCCCCCCGGAAAATTTCACCCCCCCCTTTAATCCCCCTGCTAACAAAGTCCCCTTTCCCTTGGGGGCAACAACCAGCAAGCAAAGCCCCCCACCTGAAAAAAACCATCCCCCAAAACAGCTCACCCCCAACCCCAAAACCCCTCCCCCCACCAGCCCAAAACCAACCTAAAACAAAAACCACCCTTGTTTGTTTCAACAGCCCCCCCGACCCCACCGACCGGGAAAGAGTTTCCCCCCTTTTTGGTTTTTCCCAACCTATTCATCCCCCAACTTAAAACAGCTCTGGAAAACCCTCCCTCTCCTTCCAGCCCCTTAGTCCCCATTGTCCCCCATAGCGGGAAGAACTGCTTCCCCCGGGTGTCGTGCCCAAGAAAAAGAGAAAGTTTGGAAACCTCGGGCGTCAGTCACGTGGGAAAAAATGCCCCCCCTTGGGGTAGGGGTGCCGAACCCTAGTCCCCCCCGATCAGACGCTTTCCTCCCAAACTCAAACCCAACTCACCTTCTCCACCCTCTCATTACTTCCCCCCAACGAACCCCCCCTTTTTTTACCCCCTTGCCCCAAACCCAGCCAGCCAAAAAAAATTCACCGAATAAAAACTCACCGCCTTAAACCTTCCAAACTAACTCTTATTTCACTCTATTAACTTAAAACTTAAAAAACTTCTTTAAAAACCTTTAAAAAACTCCCCCCCCATCCCACAAACCCGAACCCCTTTTTTTCAACAAACTTTTTCCCCTTCCCCCACCCCCTACCCCCCCCCCATCCCACCCCCCCCCCCATTTTTCCAACCCCACCCCCCCCCAAAGCACCCCCCGGGGAACCCCCAAACAAACCCTCCCCGGAAACCTTCAAAACAAACCGCCAAGTGGCCCCAAAAACCCCCCTTGTTTTTTCCCGCCGAAAAAATGGACCCCCCCCCCTCAACACCAACCCCCAACCAAAACAAAAACAACCCTTGGCTTCCAGCCACCCAAACACGAAAAGGCGAAAACGGCCCATCACGGGCCCCAACCCTCAGGGGAAAATGGGGGGAAACCAGAAAAAAAAATCCCCCCATGGAGGGGCTTTTTCGCCCTCTTGCATTGGAACCAAACCTGAAAGGGAGTTCCCCAGGGCCAAAAGCTCCCCAAATACCCCTTCCCCCCTCCCATGATTTCGGCTCCCAACCCCGGAAGAAAAAACAATTTAGATGTTTTTTTCCCCCCTTTCCTCCAGGAAGAACCTTAAAGCCACCAACAAAACCGCCCCCCGGTCCCCCCCCCCCCTCCCCTCCCCCGAAGGATTACCCAAAAGTTTTTTTTTCGCCCCCCCCTACCCCAAGGGCAAGGGGTGAAAAAACCCCAACGGAAAATTGCTTTCTATTTTCTTTTTGGCGGTTTAAAAGAATAACATTTCCAGAAGCTTCCTAAAACCATTCGGCCAAGCCTTCCCCCATTCCCCCTTTGGGGGGGTTTGCCCCCCGAAGAGTAAGAAAAAATCCCAGGGGCCCGTCACCACCAAAACTAAAAACACCCCCCTTTTTTTTTTTGGCCCCCCATTTTTTCCCACCCCCCCTTTTCGACACCCTTTATACAAAACATCCCTTTAAATATAAAGCCCCATCCCCCCCCGACGTCCCCATTCCCCCCTTTTGAGCTAGGTGAAGCTCCTTCGGCCCACGCCGGCCCCCCCCCCCATTCCTCGCCCCCCCCCGAAACCTTCCCAATAAGGCCGGTTTTTTTTTAATTTTTTTTTTTAAAAACTGTCACCCACCCTAAAATTTCTTTTCCACTCCTCCCAGGTTTTTTTTCCGCCACCACCAATTCCCAGCCAGGAAACCCCGGGCCCAGGCTTTCGGAGATAAACCCGCCCCTCAAAAAACCCCCCCCCCCCCACCCGGGGCCCCCAACTTTTCCCCCCCTGGCGGTTTTTTTGCCCCTTTTTTCGTCCCTTTCAAACAACGGAAGAGCCCAACCCGCAAAAAAAATAATGCCTGAGGTCGGCCCCCCTTTGATTCTCCTTCCTTTCGTCCCCCCCCACTGGAAATTCCTTTCGCCCCTGCCCCCCCCCCGCCTCCTTTTTGGACCCCACTTTCCACACCCTTAAACCACTTTAACCAGCGAACCACCTTTTTTTTTTTTGCCCATTAAAAATTTTTTTTTTTTTTTACCATCATCACCTACCTAAAAGTCCCCTCCTCCTCCCACATCCCCCCCAAGGCCCCACCCCCCCACCCCCCCCCCCCCCCCAAGGAAATTTGGAGACACCAAAAAAAACCCCTTGGTAATATTTTTGGGGCCAAAGTTTTTTTTTTTTTTTCAAAACCCGCCCCCCCCCTCAAAAAAACAAACCCACCTCCTCCGACTCTTTTTTGAAAAACCACCCCCATCCCTTCCCCCCCCCCACCCGTTTTTTTGAACCAAAAAGGCAGGCCCGGCACCCTTTTTTTTACAGAATGCTTTTCCCCACGCGCCCCCGCGGCCCCGGCATTCCCGAAGAGCAAATCCCCCGCCCCCTTTCCCACCTCCTTTTTTCCCTTTTAACCAACAAAAAGCCCCCCCATCCCGAGACCTATACCTTGGTTTTTTTTTTTTTTTTTTTTTTATATAACCCGACCCCCCTTTGCGGTGAGGGGGAGCTCAACCCAGGCCGCATTTAAACTCCCCACCCCCCGCCAAGAAGCAAACCCCTACCCCTCGTGGCACCCCGAAAAAAAACAACCAAAACTTTTGGCTCCCGCCCAAAACAGGGCCCCCCCCCCGCTCCCCCTTTTCCAAGGCCCAAGTTGTGTCAGTGGGGGGCCCCTGCCAACCCCAGGGAAGGAGAAAAAGCCTGACACCATTTTTTTTTTTCGGAAAGGGGAAAAGCCAACTGGCCCCCCTTAAACCTGGTGTTCGAAGGGGCCCCTTCGACCCTCCCCCCACTCTCCCCCCCCCCCCCCCCCAACTCGGGTGAAATGGTTGGGGCCGAAACAAAGTTTTAAACAAAAAGTTCATCCGCCAAGGGCAACCAGCCGGCCCCCATCCGACCCCCCACCCCCCCCACCCTGGAAAACCCCCTTTTGCCCGTTTTTTCGCGAAAAAGAAAAGAGAGGCCCCCTTTCTTTCCGCCCTCCTCCCCCCATTTCCCCACCCCGTTCGGCACCTGGGGCAAAACCCCCTGATTCGACCCAAGCCTTTTGAAGGAAGAAACAACGTGACAATTTGACCAGAAAAGCTTCCCTGGCCCAGCAAGAATGATTCAAGTTAAGAACCCCCCTCCGCCTGTGGAAGGATCAGTCCAAACACCAACAAAAACATCCCCTTCACCCCTTCCCTCCGACTACGCCCGGGGGGGCAACTTTTTAAAAACGAGGGTTGGGAAGGCTTACTTTTTCCCCCCCGGGGCTTGGACCAGGATTTTTTTTACATAATACTCCCATGATCAACACAGGTTTGGCAAGGCTCAGAATGGTTTCCCCCACATCCGCCCCTCTCCCTTTCCAACCCCTCCTCCCCAAAACGCCCCTCCCCCCCTGGGAAAAAGCCTTTGCAAACTAAAAAACTACCCATTCCCAAATTGGAAAGGAGGCCCCTACCAATCCATTAAACCCAATACCTTAAGCCCAAAGAGGCCCTGGGGGGGTGGGCCATGGCGCCCCCCCTATCTCCCCCCCCTACCCCCCCCCTTCCCCCCCTCCAGCTGTGTGGGGGGGCCCCAAAAAACCCAATTGGGGGGAGCGAATAGAGTTCCCCCCCTAAACAGGCTTAACCCGGGGGCGCTTGTTGTTCGGTTTAGTCCCCCCGCCCCCCCCTCCCCATCAAAGAACCTCTTTTTGCCTACAGGCCCGGGGCCCCCATGGGGGGGAAGAGGCCAGCCTTTGAAAATGGGCCCCCCCCTTTTTCCAAACTTTTTTTTCTAAATGCCGGCTGGCCATTTTTTTCCCCGAGGTGTACCAACAGTAGCCCCCTTTTTTGCCCCTTCCCTTCCCCGAATTACTTCCCACGAGAAAGTCCCAGCCCCTTTTTTTTGGAAACTTCCGCCCAACCTTGGCCCGAGTGATTTTTCCCCCCCTTTTTTCGCCTTCCCCTTCTGGTCCGCCAAAGGGGGAGGTATTGCCGGCAGACTCCTTAAAAATATGGGCTTCCAAAAGACCCTTTTTTCCCCCCTCTCGGGCCCGAAAAAGCGGCCGTTGAGAAGTTTTGCCCAAACTCATTTGTAAAAATGGGTGAGAACGTCCCTCCACCCCTCCCCATCAAACAACCGAAAAACGAAAACCACCCACAGGGGCCCCACGCCATTTCTGAAAAGCCCCCCCTTTTATTGTTCCCCCCTGGTTTTTTTTTTAAACATTAAACTAAATGGAAGAACTCCAATCTCTTCCTCACCCCCACTCCCCCAAACACCACCCGGGGAAAAAACTAAGCTTTCCCTCTTGGCTTATGTCCGGACCGACCCCCCCCTTCCCCCCTCCCCTACTGCAAACCTGGACCCCCCCGCCCCCCCCCCCCACCCCCCCGACCGCAAAAACACCGAAGCCCAGAACCCTGTTTTTTGAACCCCTGAAAATTTTATAACTCCACCAGTTGTAAGGGAACTAGGCTTTTGAAAAGGCCGTGAAATGTGGGACAAAAAAAATCCCAAGGCGGCCCTGGGCCCCCCCCCCCCCTTTTTTTTTGGTGGTGGGGGACGCGCCTCGCGCCGCCCCCCCCCCCCGACCCCCCGCCTCCTATAATCCCTTGGACACCCAACAAACCACCTCCTCCCCTGGTCCCCCCCCCCAACGGTCCCCCCCCCACCCCCCGCACCCAATAACCCTGCCGCAATCCCCCCCCTGGCTCGACACTCGTTCCCCCCCTTCCAAAAAACCCTCTACAACAACACGTAACCCTTTAATTTACCCTGCAAGGAAAAAGCGGGGCCCGAAACAGCTGGGAAGTTTTTGTTTCTTCCCCTCCCGTTCCCCCCCCCCCCCCCCCCTTACGGGGGCAAATCACTGGCTTTTTTTTTAAGAGGAGGGGGGGCCCCCCAGTTTTGTTTTTTGTTCCCCCAGGTGAAAACGGCCAAAAAACCTTTTTTTTACTTTTTACATTCCACGCGCCCCCCCCAATCTCACGCCTTTCCTCCTTATCCTGGGAAACTAAAATTATAGCGGGGCCTTCCCAATGCTTTTAATCTTTCCCCCCTTTCTCAGAACACAACACGTAAAGCTCACCTGGGCAGAAAAAAAAGGCGCGGGTGGGGAAAAACCGGCAGGGGGCATCTCCGTCCTTACGGGGGGCAATCAAACTGGCTTAAAAAAGTGGGGGGGGCCAGGTTTCAAGGGTAAAGCGCACCTTTTTACAATTTTCACCCGCCATCCGCTCTCTCACTGGGGACTATAAGTGCCTCCATTGGCCTTATCTCCCTCACCGAAACCCCCACCCCTACAACCCAAAAAACTAGAGCCACCACAAACAAACAAAAAGCCCGGCCCTTAGGGAGGTTAATTCAATCAACCGTCCCCAGGAATGGACTAAGGTCTGCAACCTGCAGCAGGAGTGGCCAGGTTTTAGTTCCCGGGGACTCGGCGGCCGTTATCGAAGAAACGGGGACCGGGGCCTGGCCTGCTTCGCCAACAGGGACCCACCTCCTTTTGGACCTTAACCCCTTACCCCCCTCACGCCAAGGGTTGCAACCCATCTTGCCAGGGGCCCCGCAACAAAACCCTTCCGGCGGGGCCAAATGGCTGGGCCAAGCGTTCGCTGCAGAAGCCAAAATGCTCACTATGGGGAATACACGATAAAACCCTCCCTCAGCAAAAGGGGCGAGGAATTCCCCTCACCCGGGAAACTTTACGATACGGCACAGCGCCCGCCTTGGGGAGCCCTCCTCCAAAATCAACCACATCAACTCCACAGTCTTGGGGCCCGCCCAAAGGACCAATGGGCTGCCTCCCCGCTGGCCTTTACGGTTTTGGAAAAAGGTTTACAGGTCCATTGGAGGAACTTGGGGGGACGGGGGACCCCTGCCCCATCACTCCACTATCTTTCACAGGGGGCGGGAACGGTTTCAGGTAGATTTTTTCCTGCAGCAAGGAAGCGGCTTTTTGTGAAAAGGGGGCGGGGACCCAAAAAAACCCGCCGAAAAAAAACAATGGGGCGTCGAAACAACAGGATGGCGCCAGCTGGCCTCCCAGGGCTAATACTAGGGTCGCCACATTGCGTGGGGCGCTCGTCCACCACGCCCTGGAGGGGGGGGGAGGTCACTCCCCTCAATGTCATCAATACACAACAGACTCAAAAATCCTTTCTATCCCAGGGGCCCTCAGAGGGGACCACCACCCAGCCAACAGGGGGGGACCAGCATTCACCTCCTCGCCTTCAACTCCTTTTCTTCTTGGCCCCAAGCGACTGGCTGCACGTGGGCTGCAACCAAATAATTCACCCTCCAATTGGGGTTCCCAGCCCATGTTAGGGGCCTTTAAGGGTTGGGGCAAAAACGAAGCAGGGCTGGACAGGAGCTGCAAAATTCAAAGCCCTGGCCCTTCCCCAGCCCCAACCCACGGGGGCCTTGTTCTGCCCCAGGCCTCTCCCAAACTCTACTTAAAATAAAGTTCTGCCTCGCCACGCCTTTGGTCCCGCCAGCTAATCCGAGGGCCTCCACCCCAGGGTCGCCCTATCATTCACCCTTCTGGCTCCCTGGGTACGGCTGCTGCAAAACAGCTTAACCACCCCACTTCCCCAAAGTCGAAACACCCCCCACATCCCAATTTCGGGGCCCCAAACCCCACGTAACGGGGCGGGGACCGGGGACTACCACCGTCTCCGCCTTTTCGGGCTTTTCCCTGCTTTTTGGGGAGGAAAAACCCGGCCAGGGGGGGGCAGCTGGTGGACATCACCTGTGGATTTTTCCAACCTTGCCAGGTTCACCTCCCCCTTTGCACTCTGGCCAAACCACTACCTCCTGAAGCGCTGAGGGGCCAAACCCTCCCCCCAAACCTCAGGGGAAAACGCCTCCCACTCATTCGCCAAGCCCGGGGAAACCTCCAAGGGGGCCGCCGCCGCTTTTTTTTGCTGCTGAAGGTAATTAGAATCTGTCCCATCTGGACACCTCTCCCACATCCCCACACCCCCCCCCCCCCCGTTCGGGGAGTTTTTTAACCCCCCCCCCCCAAGGTAGGCTCAATACACTGCCTTTTTATGATTGTAAATGCCATAATTTCCCCCACAGGGGCGGGGGCTGGGCTATAGGGGCCAAAAAGCTCGCGTTTCAAAAACCCACCAGTGTTGGAACTACACATAATTAAAACCCAAAACCAAAAACAAAAGAGAGAGGAGGGAGAGAGGAGAGGAGAGAAGAGAAAGAGAAGAGGAGAGAGGGAGAGAGAGGGAGGAGGGGAGAGAAGGGGGGAGGGGAGGGGAAAGAAAAGAAAGAAGGAACGAGAGGAGAGTAGAGAGATAGGAGAGAGGGAGAGGAAAAAAAAAAAAAAAAAAAAAAAAAAAATAACATGAATTCGTTAAAAAAAAGGATAGAGCCATCTTGTATTACTAACCCTATATAGGTGGAAAAACGGGATATTTTGCTTTTGGGCGCGCGCGCACAAACCACAACACACCAACACCACCAACCAAACACACCACCCACCACACCACAAACACAAACACACACCACACACCACACCACCCACACAACACAACCACACACACACACACACACCACACCAACCAACAACCCACACCACCACACACCACCACACCACCCCACAAACCAACATAGCCACATTGATGGGGGGAATCGTCTATTGGGCTGGATGGGCATGTGGACAAAGAAAAAATTTAAAAAGGGATGGTGTAATAAAAGAGAAGGGGAAAGGAAATTTAAACCAATGGGGGAAAAATATAGGTCCGCCATTCCGTGTTACGGTCACAGTGGAATCATTGGCGGTAACACACACCACACCCCCACACACACACACACACAACAACCCCCACACAAACCACAACACACCCAACAACCCACACACTGGGAACTAGGCTTGAAGCTGAATGGTGGCAAATCCAAGGCCATGGCCTTTGGGTGTGACGCGAGCCGCGCGCCTGCTCTATATCCTGGACACACCATCTCCTGGGTCAACGTCGCCCCAATACCTGGGCATCTGGCTTGCACAACCGTCTCAATGCCTCCGCACACCACGTAGCTTACCTGCAGGGAGCGCGAAAAACAGCAGGATCTCCGTCCTACGGGGCATCACTGGCTTAAAAGGGGGCCCGTTTCAGGTGAACGCACCTTTTACATTCACGCCATCCGCTCTCTCCTGGAACTATAGAGCTCCATGCCTTACCTCCCTCACGAACACCCTACACCAAAAACAGAGGCCCACAAAACAGCGCCCTGATAGTCTCATCAACGCCCCCAGATGGACTAAGGTCTGCAACCTGCAGCAGGAAGTGCCAGGTAGTTCCGACTCGGCGCCGTATCGAAGAACGGGACCGCCTGCCTGCTCGCACAAATGACCTCACTTTGCCCTACCCCTACGTAACCTCCCGCCAAGTTGCAAACTCATCTTGCCATGCCCCGCCAACAACTTCGGCCGGCAATTTTTTTTTTGTTGGCATCGTGCGCTGCAGAAGCATTCTCAGTAATTGGAAATTCACGAAACCCACCTCAGTAAGGGAGAGGACTTCCTCACCCGAACTTCGCTACGCCACCGCCTTGAGCCCTCCTCCAATCATCACATCCACTCCACAGTTCTTTGAAGCGCCCAAAGGCACACTGGCTCCCCCGCTGCCTGTACCTTGGAAATGCTCAGGTCCATGGATGACTTGACGACCCCTGCTTCCCTCACTATCTTCACAGACGGTTCAGTAAAATCCTGCCACAGGAGCAGCGGGAGCGGCCTTTTGTGAGCGGACAACCACCGAAAACAATGTCGTCTACCAGATGGCGCCGCTGCCCCAGCGGAACTAGTCGCCTGTCGTGGCGCCTCATTCACCACGCCCTGGAGAGTCCACTCCCCTCATGTCTCATACACGCAGACTCAAATCCTCTAATCCAGGCCCGCAGAACACACAGAGCCACAGATAACATTCACCTCCTCACCTCTACTCTTCTTCTGGCCCAGCGACTGGCTGCACGTGGCTGGAAAATCACCCTCAATTGGGTTCCCAGCCATTGTTACGACCATTTCATGTTCCTAACTACCTTTCTTCTTTTTTTTTGCATCTCGTTGTCCCCCTAGTTTCACGTCAATTCACTTTCACTTCTGGTGGTTTCAGTATAGCTTCACTGTTTCGTTTATTGTTTCGTTTTTGTTCCGTATTACAGTTCCAGAGTTTTTCCTCAGCCTAAGAGGCGTTAGGTTAGGCAGTGTGACCCTGATCTTCCATACCTCCAGTGTATTACCTGTTGTGTGTGTGTGGATTTAGCAGCCATCTTTTCCACTATTTATTTGTAAGTATTGCCGTGTTGGATTGTGTGTACCCATCTTTTGTTTCATTGTGTTTTTGTGTTTGTGTGTTTTATGTTTTTGTGTTTGTGTTTGTGTTTCTGTGTGTGTGTTTCTGTGTTTGTGTTTCAGTTTTGGTGTTACAGTGTTTCAGTGAGTGTTTGTTTCAGTGCGTTTCAGTGTGTTTCAGTGTTTGTGCTTGTGTTTGTGTTTTAGTGTTTGTGTTTTAGAGTTTGTGTTGGTGTTGGTGTGTTGGTGTTGGTGTGTTGGTGTTGGTGTGTTGGTGTGTTGGTGTTGGTGTGTTGGTGTTGGTGTGTTGGTGTTGGTGTGTTGGTGTTGGTGTGTTGGTGTTGGTGTGTTGGTGTTTCAGTGTGGTGTTTCAGTGTGGTGTTTTAGTGTTTATGTTTGTGTGTTTGGGTTTCCCTTTTACATATTTAAGTTTAGTTTTCTTTGGGATTCTGGTTTACACTTTTTAAATAGGGTTTTTTTGTGTGTTTCTGGTTCGACTCTCGTTGTGAGATATTCTATGGTTTTTGAAGACCTCTTAAAGGCTTCTAGTCTGTTTTCTTTTGTTAACCGTTGCTTGCTTTCTTTACTTTTTTTGTTTATCATTTTAAATAATGTCATAGTAACTTTATTAACTTTCTTTGTCCCGTATGTTTAATTTCTTTATTTATTTTTTTGGTTGACGCGGCCTCGGAACTGTAATTTTCACTCTGCCGTCCGTAACACCGTGTAGGCCTTAGTGGCAACGAAGCACCTGACAGAGCAGGCAAATCAGAGCCGCTGCCCTCCCAGCCCACCACGGCTGTTTCGCCCAGCCTCTCCCAAACTCCACTTAACTATAAAGTCTGCCTCGCACGCCTTGTCCCGCCAACACACTAGGCCACAGTCGCCCTATCAATCACCCTCTGCCTCCTGTACGCTGCTGCAACAGCTTACACCCACTTCCCCAAACCCATCCTCCCCCACACGTAACGGGACCGACTACACCGTCTCCCGCCTTGGCTTTCCTGCTTTGAGGAAATCCGCCAGGGCGTGTGGACATCACCTGTGATCACTGCCGGTTCACTTCCCCCTTTGCACTCCAACACTACCTCCTGAATGCTAGGCAACCTCCACCTCAGGGAACGCCTCCCACCTCATCCGCGCCCGGACATCCATGCCCGCCGCCGCTGCTGCTGCGGTAATTAGATCTGTCCGCTCTGACACACTCTCACTCCACCGTTCTGGAGTACCCCCCCCCCCTAAAGCACAGTACCTCCAATACAAACTGCTTTTCTATTGTAATGCCATAATTCCACAGGCGGGCTGCTATAGGCAAAAGCTCGCGCCAACCAGTGTTGACAAAATATTAACAACAGAGAGAGAGCGAGAGCGCGAGAGCGCGAGAGAGAGGTGCAGACTCTGCCACAGCCCCGCCACCTACAAAAAGCAATAACCTTGAGGCCAGAGTTAACTCAATCACTTCATTAAGCAATTGCACTCCCCGCCTGCTTAATTGTGCTGCCTCGTCTTCCACCGTGCCGTCATGATTTTTAGTTCTCTTTTATTTAAAAGGCTAGTCTATATACGTACATAGTTTCATAATTATATAGTAAAAGATAAAAAAACTAAATGGGTAGTTCATTTCTAGAATAGGAATAAAATATAGTGTATACTAATTTTGTGTACCAAATGAAAACAATTAGACACGTAAATGATTTCATATTGACACACAAAAAAAGTCAAACAAAAAGGTTGGTTGTCGGAATTATAAAACTGATTTTGTGTTCTCTTATGCTTGGAGATAATATATAATTATAGCAAACAAACATTTGAATAAAATGTCATAAGTAAAGAGGCAACGGTGCGTCGTGTGGGCAGGAGGACTTTGCCTTCATACCTGAGACTGATGAACAGAGAACATGGTCGGTCGTGGCCTCCAGAGAGAGAAAATAAATATTAGGAACCCATGAATGAAATTATCCAAATGTATATATAGGGTGGGCCACATAAGGTGGAACCCATTCAATTGACAATAATTAATTAATGAGACATGGTACACTAAAAATGACTATATTACCTGATAGGTGACACAATAACAATAAAAAAAAGTCAAGGGGTGAAGTTCCTGCCACATGAGGTGAAGTTATTTTAACACATACCTCCAAATGACCACTGTGTCGTCTCCTGATCCGGGAGCGAAACTGTTTATCATGAAGCCGTCTTCCTTCTTGATGGCTATAATTTTGGTGGTGATGGCCTGCTTCAATTCAGCAGATGGAGTGAGAACGATTTTCGTGACATGGGTCCTTAAAACCCCCCAGGTAAAAAATTTTGTGGGGATCAATCTGGTGAATGCGGTCAGAAATGTTATCAGTCGGTCCAGGGAAAATTCTTGTCCAGCACTCCAGCGTGTGTTTGCTGTATTGGAGCTGCTCCATCCCTGTTGGAGTCATTGTTCATCCCTGATCACACCACGGCGAGTTCCAAGTGCCCCTCCAGAACTTGGTAAGCACTACAATGTAGCGTTCTTTCGTACTCGCATTGTTGTCTTCATTCTCAAACCAGATAGCCCCGATTAATGCCGTGCTCGATATGATATTGCCTCCCAGAGGCTGTGCATTTGACTGAGTGCAAGGGCCTCTGAAGCACTTCATCTGGGGACTGAGTGCCCCAAAACACATTGTTTCCTCTGTTTGTATGGCCGAAAGCAGAAAGTGAGCCTCGTCATTAAACAAACATTGTCGATAAAGTCGGGGTCATCTCTAAATCTTCTTGACAAACCACTGGCACATCACAACAACGTTTTGCGCATGTCAGCTGCTGTGAGTTGATGTTTGATCTGGATCCTGTATGGGTAAAGCTAGAAGGTTCTTGAACAACTTCTTCGCCTAGTAACGGAAATTCCCAGCTCTTGGCTGACGCCTTCGGTGGACTTCTTTGGCCTCATCCTGACCGAATCTCTACGGCACTGACATTTTTTTGAGTTCTCGCAGTCACCTTCCGCGCATTAAGAGGTCTGACACCTTGTTGAGTTGTAACTGTTCCCTTATTGGGCTTTTATTTTGTTCACCCATCGCAAATTTGGCTCCTCTGTGGTAGTTGTTTGAAGTTAAACATCCTACGGTATTTTGTTTGTGACCGTTTTGAATGATTTTGTCTCGAAATAGGTAGTGACAACGGAACGTTTTTTTTGCACAGTTGTCCCAAAACATTTCTCACTTATTTCTAATGTTTGGGTCTCCTTAGGCTCAAATCTGAAACCAAAGAACAAAATCATACTTTGCACAGATTTAATTAACCGAAAAGTGGGTTCCACCTTTTGTGGCCCCCCTGTATCAACAATACATAAATGGAGTCACACACACGGACTTGAATTTTAAGATACGACAGATGGAGTGTTTCCGAAGACGGTGAGTGTTGATGGTTTCAGCAGCATTGTAATTAGTAAACTTTTGAATCATTTTACATCTTTTTAAACTTCGTTCGTTTTGATAAATAATATTGTGCCATCACAGCGTTTTTCTCCTCACCAATTTTACTTGCAAGGCAATAATTTTTTTCCCTGTTACTCATCTTATCCACCGTCTACCATTAGTATTTTTTTAGCTTTTCATCTTTTTGCTCCTGCTTTTGGCCTCCAGGGTCATAAATTTTCCGTTAGTTTTACTTACTCTCCGGTAATTACTCCTTGTCTTTCCCGGTTTTTTTCTGAGCATTTTGTTCTTGAAATTCGTTGTCCTTGCGATTTGCTTGCACATTTGGTTCTTGGGTTTTTCCTGCTGTCACTGTGTTTTTTTATTTTTGTTTTTAGTTTTTTGCCTATGTACATGTCGCCCCCTTGGTATAGTGGTTAGGCGTGCCTGCTACGATCTGCGGGCCCTGGTTCAAAATCCTGGCCGGGCAGTCGGCGACCAGCCAATCAGTCAGTTTTTCCTCCCTTTCGGGGTTCATAAATAAGTACCTTGGGAAACCTGTGAAGGTATATGTGGTATCCGGATTGTCACACTAGTCCTGTGTTCCGGGGTACGGATCCCACCCACCACAGGCTCAAAGGGCTAATTAATGCACGGAGTGAAGCACGCGAGCACCCAAATCGCAAAATGCGTATGAAAATCCCCACTCTTTAACTTACCTTTGTAACATTCTGCTATTGCATTGTCATTTTTCTCTCTCCCGTTTTTAATGACGAATATGGTCGCTTTTTACATGTATGGTATTTTAAGTAATTTTTTCATGTTTTCATATATGATTCTTACCACATGCATTTAAAAAATTAATTCCCTAACACTAATCTTTGTTTGGGGCTCACCCCTCCGATTCCTGTGCTAAAGTTTGTTGGCATTCATGTTTACCTATCTACTCACTACCGCGTGCACGCGCCCATTCGTGATTGTTGAACTGTGTGAAATGCACTCATCAAATAATTTTGTTGTGCAATGTCGATACTCACACTTGAGCCAAACCTTTTGCATGCAAATAATCATGCATTCATTTTATCTTTATTTTAAATGTCCAGTGACGTCAAAGGCAATAAGGCTGGTGCAGGTTTAATGCGTCGAAGTTTTAAGATGTGAAGTGTGTGTAATTTTCCTCATGGCATCACTTATCTCTGCTATGTACTGCCCTATACTTTGTTTGTTTTTCTTCAGTAAAGGCATTCTCCTCGCCCTTTCTTGTTCTTTAGCAGTGGCATCCTATTTTCGTTTACGTGAAGGGTGGCTCCGTTTTCTTCTACTTTCGGCTTAGCTTGTCTTTGTTTTACTTGTTACGTAACGAGCAGTATTTTTTCCTCTTCTCCAACGCAAATTTCCTTTCCCTATTTTAGCGTATGCATCACTCCTTTATGCTTTTGTTATTTTCCCTTTCACCCTACTATGAATGTTACTTTGCATCCATAATTATATACAGGAATTTTCCATTCAATCCTCCTGTGTAACTTTTTTTTTTTCATTGTTTTAGATTCTCTTTTTTCGTTTCTTTTCTCGATTAACTGTTGCTGTCTTCCCCCTCCCTTTCCCAGCCTCATCTCATTCCCGATAGCAGTCCTTAAAACGTTTAACACTTCAGGCCATATTTCTTCCGCTCTCCTGGTTCCTGTATTTCCTTTCATATAACCTCTTCCTCCTCTTCATTCCCTTTTTCTTTACCCTAAACAAGACAGTCTACACTTTTCCTTTTATAATATATATGAATCTTCTACTTATATCCCTTTACCCATCCTTTCCTAGTCGTTAACTGATTATTTATCACGCCCTCGTCTTCCCTTTATCTTCCTCTCTGCACTCCTTAAATTTCCATTTCCCCCTTCCTATACCCCTCCTGTATATCATTCTGTAGATCATTCATCACAGCTAGGGGGGAGGCGTAGGATAGGACAAGCAAACGATTCTCCCTGCCAAACTCGCTCCTAGATTAACCGGGGCTTTGACGGGCTGCAGGCGCTCTTCTTCACCCGTTAAAGTTCCCAGACGTACCCCTGGGCAGAAAAACGACAAAGGAGAACCATTAAGAGAAGAGCACTTTATCGGATTCTGGTCTAAGTTTGTCTTTTTGTAGAAGGTTTTTTTTATTATTTATATTTGTGTTTGGTGTTTAGTTTTAATAGTTTTTGGTTTTCATTGAGAGAGAAAGAGACTGAGAAGACAGAGGAGAGAGAGGAGAGGTGGGAAAATGACGTCGGAGGAAACTAGGCCTCCAATCAAGTTGACCCAAGCATGGTGGGCCTTGGTAAAGGAGTAGAACAAGGCAAAGTCACCCAGGAGAGATCTCGCCTCTCACACACCAGCGGAGACTGGGTGTAAAAAAACCAGGAGAAGGTAGACCTCGCTGCGACGCACTTCAACAGGAAGATGACGACACAGGACCTTGAGAGGCAGCCACCTCGCATCACCCGTATGTGTCACCTGGGCCTGGACA
Organism: Chionoecetes opilio; assembly: GCA_016584305.1. NCBI lineage: Eukaryota > Metazoa > Arthropoda > Malacostraca > Decapoda > Majidae > Chionoecetes > Chionoecetes opilio. The sequence continues at coordinate 224,643 of JACEEZ010000866.1, read as the reverse complement.
GCCAGTGGTTCACGGAGGACAGCGTGGCCCCGCCTCCTGCGTAACCGCAACCCCAAAAGGCGCCTGGGCCTGATGGTGTGAGTCCCTTCCTGCTCAAGCACTAGTGCAGATGAGGCTGATAGGGCCCCTCACGCACATCTTTCAGAAGTGCCTCAAACGCGCCTGGCCAGCCTGTGGAGGAGGCTCGTGTCAACGCCCGTACACAAAAAAGGATAGGACTGATCCCGCCACCTATCGTCCATTCTCGCTCCTGTCGTTGTCAGCATATCTTAGAAAGGTTAATGCAGGAGCAATCTGACCCGCCACCTAGAGGAGCACCACCTGATGTCCCTAGCAGTAACGGGTTTAGGAAGGGACGCTCCGCCTCGGACTTGCTTCTCCTGCTCTCCAAATCATGGCAGGACGCCCTGGACTCTGGCCGCCCATCGCTGTGATTGCCGTGACATCGTTTTGGGGGCCTTGACTGTGTGTGGCACAAGGGCCTCCTGGCAAAGCTTTAACAGCTTTCGGCTCACAGGACCCTGCTTGGCGTTGTTCTCGAGCTATCTGGCACAGCCGGAGTCGAGGGTGGTGGTGAATGGGACACGTCAGCCACATACCCGGTGAGGCTTCCGTTCCACCAGGGATCGGTCCTGTGCCCCATCCTGTGGAACATGTTACTTCAATGTCCTCCTCCCAAAGCTCCCTGTGGGCGTCTGCCTTATGCTGACGACTGCACCGTGTCCCACCCCACCCATAGAGGAGACTCCACAAACGTGATAGATGGCCACCAACCGTCACTGGTGATATCACGGCCTGGGGAAGACTATGGCAAGTCAGTTTTGCTGCCGAAGACCCAGGCCATGGTTATATCACGTCGGAGGGGAGGACCCCAGCTACTCGAGGAAGCTGAAGTGTTGGCGTGGGACGGATACGCCTTAGCCATCCATAGGACAGCCTCCATCACAGCCTGTGGTTTGGAGTTTGACGTCCAGGCCTCCGCTTTGTGACCTGCCTACCATGGAGACAGGCTGCGTCCGAGGCCTCCCATGACGGGTGTTATCTCTCCTGGCGCCGGTAAGGCCACCTGCTCTACGGCTGACGCCTTCATGGGCTGTAGAAGGCCAGTGAGGCCCGTCATGGAGTACTACATCGTCCTCCTTTGCATTCCTGGTATTGTGCCATAGGTATAGTTTTGCGCCAGTGCTCCCGGTACTCTGGTACTTGCTGGACAAAGTGCAGAGGCGTGCTGGACAAAGTGCAGAGGCGTGCTGGACAAGTGGCAGAGGCGCCTTGGCTGAGTGGGCCTCATTCCACACAGACGGACCATTAGCACAATTGGAACGTCCCCGGGCAACAGTGGCAACATGCAGCTAGTCCGTACGAACACAACAACACACCAATCAGCTCAGCTCCACCACAGCAATCAACAACACCAAAACGACTACAGCAGGAGCACTGCGGGATGCTCCCCGCGCCCAGCTTGACAGCCTGGGGCGACCGGAGGAGAGTCGGTGCCTCACAGTGTTGAAGAAGGCCCGTGCACACTCTCCCCTTTGCCAGGACTTCGGGTCCCGTTGGAGAAGGTCAGAGCGCGTACGAGGACGATAGCGTCAGGGTGATCTCCTCCTCCAGCCCCGATGAACCCACCCGTGATGGGCATGCGTGGAGTCTTTACTTGGGCCACTTGTGGTCTACAGTCGTGGTGGGAAATACCTTCAACGGTTGAGGTTTGTGTGATGTCCGTAGTCGACCTCGTCTACAGTATCTATGCATAATATGGAATCACCCAACAGGTGAAGGTGGTGCTGCCCACGATGTTGTGCCTGTCTGTCACTCCGGGAGCTTATGTTACGCATCCCGGCCTTCGTTTAATGCTTGGGTGCCCCTGTGACACAGTGTCGTCGTTCAATAGTGACAACAGCAGTGACACACAAATGAGTGAAACACATAAGACACAGTGACACAGTGTACGTGTAATTAGTGGGCCCTGAAAAGTGCCTGTGCGGACAGTGACGCCTCAGTCCCTGTAATAATTATATATTTAGTTATTATCCTATAAGGCATAGCTTTCGAATAATGTACCAGGACAAGGGACATCTATTAAGCTTCTGCCACTCATTGCCTTTACCTACATCTTGCTATTTGTAAGCCCGATGTAATACCTGATAACCAGTTGTTTTGAATCAAAAAAAAAAAAAGTGAAGAGATATCGCGAGAGAGAGATCGAGAAGATACATAGATAGATAGATAGAGGAGTTTTTATATATGCTTTTTAGATGTTTTTGATGTATGTTGGGTTAGGTATAGCATCTCTTTCACTGGAACGGGATATTGAAATCGTATCAAATTAGATTCCGCGTTTTAATTGCTATACAACACAGATTCCTTGTCCCGCCGACAAGTCTTCACTCCCAGCCTCTCCCCTTCCCCTCATATTTCGCTTTTCATGCTCCTGCTCTTTTCTTTCCTCTCTCCGGGCGGCCTTTTACTGTAATATTCCTCTTTCTTTCCCGCGGGCATTTTTATTTGTATTTTAGTCACTCTTTTTTTTATGATTCTTATTGAAGCTACTTTTTAGCGTCGCATTTTTTTCTATGGTGTTTTTTATAGCTCCTTGCCTTCGCTTTCATTCTTCCTCTTCACTTATTCCTATCACATCTTCTCACCTCCTTCCCTTCACGACCCCTCTCATCGGTCCTTCATGTCTTATGCCTCCCTCCCCTCTACTTACCTCGTTTTCCCGCTTCTTTTTAATCTAACTTTATAGACCATTCAACTCATCTCCTCGGTACGATTTTGATAAAGTACTTCTTGATAATTGTAAAATGTTTTACTTAGCGTCATGGAGTGTTCTTGCGCCTTTGAAATATCAGTTCTTGGAAAGTGAGTATAAAATACACATTCAAACTAAGAACCTCGTTTTGAGACTTGCACCTGGGAGGGTAAGATGGTTCCTTTTAACTAGAGCTAGAAAATGCAATGGTTTCCTGAAAAAGAAATGGTGATGGAGAAGGGTTGCAATCTTCTCCCATTAAAACTTTCATATCAGTAGTGTTAGAGAATGTGTTTCAAAGAAACATACAAGGTATGTTTGTGATCACTTTGCTAATAGTGGGTACGTTGGGTGACTCCTGTCTGTTATACCGGTGTTTTGCTGAGTATACTCTTTGTGTCATAGTCTATCTTATCGTACTACTCACAATCACATCCAGGTCACACTAGTTCTTATGGCTGCAGTCAGCTTTGTCCGTTATGTAGACCGTTGCAGTACACATTTCTTTTGTGATATCACAATACCCTACATTGACACTGTCAGTTGTTTGTAGCCGTGCCTGCGAAACATCAGCGGTGATGTGTGGCGTAATCAACGTTTAACTCAGATCCGCTCCTCCTAAAGATCTCCTCGGTGTGCGTACGTGGTAACAGTAATATCAAACATCGACATCTTGCGTCCGATGAAGTCAGAACGCTCGGAAGATATTTAAATGTACTGAAGGCGAAGACTCCCTAGTTTGTCCTAATGGATAAACGTCACGCAGGCAGGTTGTTACTGCAATGCTAAAGCGTCTTTGAGCATTCATGTATAAGTGAATATGCGAGCGCCACTCTACGTGCATCCCCCCGGAAACGCAACCTGTCGAACAAGAGTGCTTCAACTGACCGTAATTTCCAGGCGGTGTCCCTCTCTGTCAATGGACTGCTCATAACCGCTGGCTAGGAATAGGTGACAGGAAATATAGGACTGTGGCGTCGTTCCTGGAAATCAAGGCCTGGAGAAAACTGAATGATTTTCAGCCCGAAATAGACACTAGGGATGAAGGATAGGGAGAAGGGGGTAGCCGAGAGGCATATTCCCGTTCTCTATGCGAGTATGTGGTTTCTGAGTGCGGACGGCTTGGCTGAGCCCCGAAACTAACCATAGTAAACTTCTTGAAAAGATTTTGTCTCATCCATCATTTCCTTTTGCATGCGTAAGTTGTTGGCATCTGTATTTTACCTATCTACTCACACACGCGTGCACGCGCCCATTCGTATGTTGAACGTGTGTGAAATGCATCATCCAATATTTTGTTGCATGTCGATACTCACACTTGAAGCGAAACCTTTTGCATGCAATAATCATGCATTCATTTTATCTTTATTTTAAATGTCAGTGACGTCAAAGGCAATAAGGCTGGTGCAGGTTAGATGCGTCGAAGTTTTAAGATGTGAAGTGTGTGTAATTTTCTCAGCATAACTTATATCTGCTATGTACGCCCTATACTTTGTTTTGTTTTTCTTCAGTAAAGGCATTCTCCTCGCCCTTCATCTTGTTCTTTACAGTGGCATCCTATTTCGTTTACGTGAAGGGCTCCGTTTTCTTCTACTTTCGCTTAGCTTGTCTTTGTTTACTTGTTGACGTTAACGAGCAGTATTTTTTCCTCTTCTCCAACCAAATTTCCCTATTTTAGCGTATGCATCACCTCCTTTATGCTTTGTTATTTTCCCTTTCACCCTACTATGAATGTTACTTTTGCATCCATAATTATATACAGGAATTTTCCATTCAATCCTCCTGTGTAACTTTTTTTTTCATTGTTTTCAGATTCTCTTTTTTCGTTTCTCGATTAACTGTTGCTGTCTTCCCCTCCCTTTCCCAGACCTCATCTCCATTCCCTATAGCAGTCCTTAAAACGTTTAACACTTCAGCCATATTTCTATCCCTCTCCTGGTTCCTGTATTTCCTTTCATATAACCTCTTCCTCCTCTTCATTCCCTTTTCTTTATCCTAACAAGACAGTCTACACTTTTCCTTTTATAATATATATTGAATCTTCTACTTATATCCCTTTACCACTCCTTTCCTAGTCGTTAACTGATTATTTATCACTCCCTCGTCTTCCCTTTTATCTTCCTACTCTGCACTCCTTAAATTTCCCCATTCCTAGACCCCTCCTGTATATCATTCTGTATATCATTCATCACAGGGGGAGGCGTAGGATAGGACAAGCAAACGGGTTCTCCCTGCCAACTCGCTCCTAGATTAACCGGGGCTTTGACGGGGCTGCAGGCGCCTTCTTCACCCGTAAGAGTTCCCAGACGAGCCCCTGGGCAGAAAAACGACAAAGGAGAACCATTAAGAGAAGAGCACTTAATCGGATTCTGGTCTAGTTTGTCTTTTTGTAGAAGGTTTTTTTTATTATTTTATATTTGTGTTTGGTTGTTTAGTTTAATAGTTTTTGGTTTTCATTGAGAGAGAAAGAGACTGAGAGAGACTGAGAGAGAGAGAGAGAGAGAGAGGTGGGAAAATGACGTCAGGAGGAAACTAGCCTCCAATCAAGTTGACCCCAAGCAATGGTGGTCCTTGGTAAAGGAGAGACAAGGCACCGTCACCCAGGAGAGGATCTCGCCCCTCATCACACCAGCAGGAGACTGGGTGGTAAAAAACCAGGAGAAGGTAGACCTCCTGGCGACGCACTTCAACAGGAAGATGACGACACAGGACCTTGAGAGGCAGCCACCTCGCCTCACCCGTATGTGTCACCTGGGCCTGGACAGCCCGGTGGTCACGGAGGACATCGTGGCCCGCCTCCTGCGTACCGTCAACACCAAAAAGGCGCCTGGGCCTGATGGTGTGAGTCCCTTCCTGCTCAAGCACAGTGCAGATGAGCTGATAAGGCCCCTCACGCACATCTTTCAGAAGTGCCTCCAAACGGGCGCCTGGCCAAGCCTGTGGAAGGAGGCTCGTGTCACGCCCGTACACAAGAAAAAGGAGAGGACTGATCCAGCCAACTATCGTCCAATCTCGCTCCTGTCAGTTGTCAGCAAGATCTTAGAAAGGATTAATGCAGAGCAACTGACCCGCCACCTAGAGGAGCACCACCTGATGTCCCCTAGACAGTACGGGTTTAGGAAGGGACGCTCCGCCTCGGACTTGCTTCTCCTGCTCTCCAAATCATGGCAGGACTCCCTGGACTCTGGCCGCCCATCGCTGGTGATTGCCGTGGACATCGTTGGGGCCTTTGACTGTGTGTGGCACAAGGGCCTCCTGGCAAAGCTTTAACAGCTCGGCATCACGGGACACCTGCTGGCGTTGTTCTCGAGCTATCTGCACAGCCGGAGTCTGAGGGTGGTGGTGAATGGGAGCACGTCAGCCACATACCCGGTGGAGGCTTCCGTTCCACAGGGATCGGTCCTGGGCCCCATCCTGTGGAACATTTACTTCAATGTCCTCCTCCAAAGCCTCCCTGTGGCGTCTGCCTATGCTGACGACTGCACCGTGTCCCACACCTACACCAGAGAGGAGACTACAAACGTGATAGATGCCACCAACCGTCAACTGGGTGATATCACGGCCTGGGGAAGACGGATGGCAAGTCAAGTTTGCTGCCGAGAAGACCCAGGCCATGGTTATATCACGTTCGAGGGAGGACCCCAGGCTACTCGAGGGGAAGCTGAAGTTTGGGGACGATACCCTTGCCATCAAGAGCTCCATCAACATCCTGGGGGTGGAGGTTGACTCCAGGGCTCCGCTTTGACCGCCACCTGGAGACAGTGGCGCGTCGAGCCTCCATGAGGGTGACTCTCCTGCGCCGAGTAAGGCACCTGCTCTACGCTGACGGCCTCATGCGGCTGTATAAGGCCCAAGTGAGGCCCGTCATGGAGTACAGTCCTTTCACCTGGATGAGTAGTGCCCAGTGCCACCTGTCACTGCTGGACAAAGTGCAGAGGCGTGCTGGACAAAGTGCAGAGGCGTGCTGGACAAAGTGCAGAGGCGTGCTGAGTGCCTCATACTCCCAACAGACGACCAATATCACATGGAACGTCGCCCGCGGCAACAGTGGCAACAGCAGCAGCGACGACAACAACAACAACATCAGCTGCAGCTCCAACAACACCAGCAACAACAACAACAACGACTACAGCAGGAGCACTGACGGGATGCTCCCCGCTCCCAGCTTGACAGCCTGGGGCACCGGAGGAGAGTCGGTGCCCTCACAGTGTTGAAGAAGGCCCAGGTGCAACACTCTTCCCACCTTGCAGGACTTCGGGTCCCGTGGAGAAGGTCAGAGCGCGCTAACGAGGACGATAGCGTCAGGTGATCTCCTCCTCCAGGCCCCGAGGACCCACACCGTGATGGGCCAGCGAGCCTTTACTTGGGCCACGGCGACACTGTGGAATACCTTCACGGTTGAGGTGGATGTCGTGGCCATGAACACCCAACAGGTGAAGGTGGCGGCCCACAGATGGTGCCGCTTCCATCCGCCTTAGTGCCCGTAAGGCGTGACACAGTGTCGTGTCAATAGTGACACACAGTGACACACACATAGTGACACACATTGACACAGTGACACAGTGTACGTGTAAATAGTGGGCCTGAAAAGTGCCTGTGACGGACAGTGACCCTCAGCCTGTAATATTATATATTTAGTTATTATCCTATAAGGCATAGCTTTCGGATAGATGTACCAGGGACAAGGGACATCTTTAGCTTCTGCCACTCATTGCCTTTACCTACCTCTTTGCTATTTGTAGCCCGATGTATACCATGATGACAGTTGTTTGAATAAAAAAAAAAAAAAAAAGTGAGAGAGATCGAGAGAGAGATCGAGAGATACATAGATAGATAGATAGAGAGTTTTATAATATGCTTTTTTAGATGTTTTGTATGATGTGGTTCGGTATAGCATCTCTTTCACTGGAAAGGGATATTGAAATCGTATTCAAATTATATTCCCGTTAATTGCTACAACACAGATTCCTTTTTCCCCCACAAGCTTCCACCTTCCCCTTCCCCTCATATTTCCTTTTCATCTCCTCTCTTTCCTTCCTCTCCCGGCTTTACTGTATTTCCTCTTTCTTTCCCGCGGGCATTTTTTATTTGTATTTAGTCACACTTTTTTTTTATGATTCTTTGAAGCTACTTTGCGTCGCATTTTTTCATATGGTTTTAAACTCCTGCCTTCGCTTTCATTCTTCCTCTTCACTTATTCCTATCACACTTCCACCTCCTCCCTCCCCCCTCCTCATGCCTTCATGCTTATTCCTCCTCCCCTCTACCTTACCCTCGTTTCCCGCTTCTTTTTCCTCAACTTAACATCAATCATCTCCCGTACGATTATTAAAAGGACTCTTGATAAATATGTAAAATGTTTTACTTAAGCGTCATGGATGTTCTTGCGCCTTTGAAATATCAGTTCTTGGAAAGTGAGTATAAAATAACACATTCAAACTAAGAACCTCTTTTAGACTTGCCACCGGTAAGATGGATTCCTTTTGACTAGAGCTAGAAAAATGCAATGTTTCTGAAAAAGAAAATGGTGATGGAGAAGGGTTGCATCTCCAAAACTTTCAGTATCAGTAGGGTAGGAAGTGTTTCAAAGAAACAATACAGGTAGGTTGGATCACTTTGCTAAGGGGTGAGGAACGTTACGGTTTTGGGAAAAGGTAGGTAATGAAAAATCGATATTTTATACTAGCAGTACTTGTAGGCTGGCATCAGTCTTGTAAACGTAGACGTTCATGGGGCAGAAATGTATTTTGATATTAAACACTATTTGAAGGTTGTAGCGCCCTTGCAACATATGGTGATGGCGTAATCAAACTTAACTTACAGCAGCCGTGAATGGTAAACAGTAAAATACCTCGGACATCTTGCGTCCTTGAAGTCAGAAACGCTCTTGAAATATTCCTGTACTGGAAGGACGAGACTCCCTATTTGTGTCCTAATAGGATAAAACGTCACGCAGGCAGGTGTTACTGCAATGCTAAAGCGTCTTTGAAGCATTCATGTAGTACGTGAAATCTGCGAGCGCACTCTACGTGCATCCCCCGGAAACGCAACTCTGTCGAAACAAGAGGTGCTGCAAACTGACCGTAATTTCCAGGCGGGTGTCCCGCTCTAGTCAATGGACTGCTCATCACCGCCTGGCTGGAATGGACAGGAATATAGGACGTGTGCGTCGTTCCTGGAAATACAAGGCCTGGAGAAAACGTGAATGATTTTCAGACCCGAAAGAGACACTAGGGATGAAGGATAGGGAGAAGGGGGTAGGCCGAGAGGCATATTCCCGTTCTCTATGCGAGTATGTGGTTTCTGAGTGAGGACGCTTGGCTGTAGCCCCGAAACTAACCATAGGAACTTCTTGAAAATACGCTCATTGTCATTCCCACGCAAATTTACCCAATAATGATCAGGAAACCAAACATACCCTATCCGTAACCTAACGTAACCTAACCTGCCGTGTTCAACAGTAAACGCCACATACTCTAACAGAAAACGGTAATATGCGGCCGGGAGGGAGGTAGGGAGGGGAGGGGAGGAAAAGGGTGAACAGCCACGGGAGTTATGAAGAGCATCAGTCACGGAAAGAGAGAGATTAGTGCCAATGGTAGTCGCCTCCCATTTTCTATTGTAGAAAAGGAGAGTTGGTTTTGGGGGACTCGACTATAAATCACACAGAATGGGTGAGTTGTGTGTGTGGGCTTGTGGGGATGAGGTAAGGGAGGCAGAGAGACGAGATGAATCTGTTCTATCTACGAATATTTTGGTTGGTCTTTTTTTGTACCATTTTCCAGCGCATCATATGCAAATCCAATGAAATCCAACAGCAACTGGGTGACACACACACACCAACACACACACACACACACACACACACACACACACACACACACACACACACACACACACACACACACACACACACACACACACACACACACACACCCCGTTTAGGGTACTCCATAGTGTAGCGGTTAGCACGCTCGGCTCACAACCGAGAAGTTCCGGGTTCAATCCCCGGGCGGAGCGAAGATAGACGGGCACTCTTCTTTAAGCCTGAGCCCCTGTCCACCCAACAATGAATGGGTACCGGGTGTTGTTAGCCGTATTTTTTTCGTACTATCATATTACTTACTTGTTTTTGTAAGAGGGAGAAGTTGACGGGCGGTCATACAACTTATTAATTATGGGGAAATGGGTATTCAAACACAAGGTGGTGTAGTTATATAATAAAATGATATATAGTCTTATCAATGCATAAAGGTACAACCACAACACAAAGAGTTCACGACCCGTAAGATCAACACACACAGCGCGACACACACACGTCCGTCCGACTCGATTGGATATCTTTCTCTGGCGTCACTGGGTGCCGCCGTAGGAACGCTGGCTGGCTGGGTGAGGCAGGGGGTGCTTCTGGGGTGTCAGGTTACAGGGTGTGGTGCTTGTCACAGTCTAGTGGTGACCTCTGCCGGGTTGTGTTGTAAACGTGCAGTGACGTGGCATGGCCGTCACGGGCGTATCACAGTTACAATCATTTTAACATGGATATTATTAGAGATGCCTTAAATATATAATTGTAGGGATAAACATATCTACCTAAACATATCTACCGACAAAGCCAACATCGCTCGGTCACCTACCAGGCGCGACCTCGCGCCATCCTAGAGACATGTACCTAACCATGATAGTATGTACTAACCTGATTTTGTCGGATTTTGCCCTTCAGGAGAACATACAAAGATAGGGCCTTCCTAACAACAAGGCAAAGTGGAATTACTATAATAATGATAAGTATGATTGGTAAAATCATTGAAGGAAAATGAACAACTGGGTTAAGGTAGACAGGTCCTGTACAGCTGTTTCCAATTCTGAGAAATTAGATAATGTAAGCTCAGAAATGGTGTTAGTGACATATTTAATGATTTCGAAATCAAGTGGGTGTAAGGACATAACGATAAGGCCTGAAAAGCATTTGCCTGAGTTAGCACCACCTCACAATTAAAAATATTTGTGTTATGAACCATTTCCGTTAAGTAAATATTTATTATCATTATATTGTCCTACTTTGTGAACTTAAACACATGTTCGGCTGGAAAAGAACATGTTTAACAATGGTATCTGACGTTAGCACTGATTCAAGGAAAGTGTAACAGTGTTGCAAACCATTTAAAACAATGATGTCAACTGGCAGTTCCACTTCGCTATTTCCTAGACATACATAAAATCAATGCATAAAATCTACGTAATGGATGAGTTTATCAATAAAAAGAAGAGAAAAAGGTTAGATGAAAGTACCTTACCCAATTTCTTCCAGTTACTCATGCATTTATTTCCATACCAAATATCATGCACGAACGTTCGTCTAGGAAAAGCAATGAAAAGAAAAGCAATCAATTACGCGGACGTAAATTATAAGCATGAGTTGGTTGGTCAGTAGGAGTATTAGATTTGTTAGGTGCAAGCTGCGTAGCATCGCTAAGATAAGCAGTTTCTACTAAGCTTAAATCAGGCTTGGCATTGGTCCGTTTAGGTCGATCACTGTGAATGACTTCTAAGGTATTTAACTACGGATCCAAAATATCAAACTTATGACCATGGAGTTGCTTAACTACCAGGCGCGGACCCACAAATTTAGGAGCTAATTTATAGTTCCGTTCCGGGACTCGAATCATGACAGTCACCAACCCGGATTTGAACGGGTGCAGAGCGCCGGTGTTGTTGCGAGCCCATAGCAGTCTTGGAAGCCTGTAATTTATCGCTGAAATTGGAATATAAGTCTGAGAAAACTTTAAGTTGATAGTTAGTGTAATCATCTACATTGTACATAAGTTTTTGAGGGCTACTAAGCAGGTCATATGGGAGTCGTTTCTCCATACCCATAATAATAAAATAAGGAGTTTGACCTGTTGACTCACATATATTGCAATTAACGCATGCTGCAACATGGGGTAACCTATCTTCCCAACTATCAAGCAAGCCACCAACAACTGGGCGCAAAGCTTCCAGGACTTTCCTGCTCGCACGCTCAACTAAAGCGTTACTGGCAGGGTGATAAGTTACCGTGAATGTTTGTTTGATGTTGAACTGCCCACACATTTCATTAAGAAGGGCATTTTTTTATTCTGCGCCTTTGTCACTCATTAAAACTCGGGGAGTTGAGTATGGACAAAACAAGTTGGCGATCAATGCGTGTGCAATCGCTTTGGCAGTTTTATCCATCACAGAGGCCAAAACAAAATACCTTGAGAAGTGATCAACACGTACTAACAGGTATTTAGACCCTTGACGACTAGAAGGAAGCTGTAACAGGTATTAGATAATGTAATTATCAACATTAATATTAGCAACAATGTCCCAATGACGCTCAGGAGATGGATATTCCAAAATTGGTGCTGGTTTTGGCACCGTACCCTTATGCTCAGCACATTTCACGCATTTAACTACATATGCATCAATATCTAACCGCATTTTAGGCCAAAAATACCTATTGCGGGCCCCAGCATGAGTACGCTCCTTTCCCGGGTGACCGGCTATTACAGCATCATGAACTAGTTGCAGTACCACAGTACAAATGACTCAGGTATCATAAATTGGCTCACCTGGGTCCGCTTATTTGGCCAAAATCTACAAAGGACCTGATCAGGTGATAAGAAAATTGTGAAAAAAGGTATGGGCATTTTTGGTAATGTTGACTGGTCACCCGATTCCAGAGCATATATCACTTTACTCCACACGTCATGTTGACGTTGAGCAACAGCTAGCTCATGTAGTGAAACATTTTGAACTACAGGGGATTTGTCCGTCACAAATCCAACATGTACATTTCTCTAGACAGTGCATCAGCCACAACATTGGCTCAACCTGGCAAATACTTAAAAGTTGGATTGAATTCCTGTATTGTCAAAAACCACGCGCGAGTCTTCCTGAAAGGTTTTTACTTTTAAAAAGTTCAGTGACAGCTGCGTGATCAGTATATACGTTATATCATAACCTAGGATATAATCCCTAAAATTCTTTAGAACCCAGACAACTGGAGTGATTCCCGTGAGTTACTGAGTAATTAGACTCTGCCGGAAGTAAAGTTCTACTCGCGAACGCAACAGCGCGATTTTTTCCAAGTGCGTCTGTCTGCATTAATACAGCACCCAGCCCTAATGCAGAGGCATCCGTGTAAAGATCAAAAGGAACCTTATAGTCCGGGAATGCCAAGACAGGGGCCGTAGTTAGGGCGACTTTTTTATCTTAAAAAGATTTTGTATGTACAGCGTTCCAATTAAAGTGCACGTCCTTTTCAATAGGTTTGTTAAGGGCGAAGCAGCCGCTGCAAAACTGGATATAAATTATAATTATGTATAGTAACCACACAAGCCAATGAAAGAACGGACATTGTCTACATTCTGAGGTTGCGGGAAATTTGTAACTGCAGTTCTTTTATCTGACATTGTAGGAAGTCCATCACCATCTACCATATTGCCTAAAAAGGTGATTTTATACATAAGAAGATCACATTTAGTCAGTTTAGCCTTGAGTCCAGCATCTTTCAACTTCAGGAGCATTGCTTCTAAATTGGGAAAATGAGACTCCGAGTCTTATCTGCAAATGATAAGATCATCTAGGTAAGCATAGACATTTTTGCCTAGCATATCGGAAAATAAATTATTAATCATTCTTTGAAAAGTAATAGGGGCTGACTTTCAAGTCAGGGAAATCAGGCTACTGAACATAGTGTAACCAGGTCCTATTGCCATTAACAAGTCTTTTAGGACAGGTAGAGGATAGCTATCATCCTCTGTGACTTAATTTACTCGCCTGAAATCAATTACAGGTCTAAACTGTCCGTCCTTTTTAGGAACGAGGAATAGAGGTGAGTTCCACGGGGAACGGGAATTTTGGATAACACCCTGATGCAACATATCTTTAATCTGCTTATCAACAATTCGTCTTTGACTGTGAGGTAGACGATATGCTGGAATATACACAGGATGGGTTCCAGATTTAAGTTAATGTGGTGGTTAGTTTTATCAGTTGAACGTAATGGTTCTCCGGGCAAGGCTATAACATCACAGTACCGCTTAAGCAGTTGCAACAATGAAGCCTTGTGCTCGGGATAATCCACAATTGTGACAAGGGAGTCAAGCGTTTGTGTTTGTGCCAAATTTGAGTGCTGGACGACAGAGTTACCGAACTGACAAAACTTATAGGTAAGTCTAAAGGTTCTGGCACTACCTATCTGTCAAAAGCTAACGCACGGCTTAAATATACTCCTTGTCGAAGTTTGACAGGACCGCCAGTCGCATTAACAACAAGAGCGACGGCTGTATTTCCTTCACGAATTTCACGTGCTTGTTAGGGTTGCTTCCACTGTTAGTCTGTTCAATTGGCTGGGGCCTTCTATACAGATGTCACAACCCACGGTGGTATTTGGTGACTGATACAGGAATGTGCATTGCCGTACGGTGGGGAATAACATGATTACCAATTACCGTGGCCTTTACGACTTTCCACATTTCCTTCGGGTCCAGGTACCGTTGTTTGATGATACGAATTTGTAGGCAGTGTATTAGCAAAATCTACGCGCGAATTCGTTTCATAGTTAGGCGGTGTTCCATTTGTTAATTCATCAGTAGAAACCTGACGATAGGAACGGTTGGTAGAAGGAACTACCTTATTTTGGGAAGTTATGCAAATAGGTTGTTTCATCGCTTTGAAATTCCTCCCTAAGAACCTTAGGGTATAGCTTTCTGGATGTATTATCATCCGGTTCGCTCTCAAGAAGCTAAACCCAATAATCCGTCCGAGGGCAACGTAAAATTAGAAGCCACGTAAAGTTCAACGAATTGTAGGCGTACCTTTTCCCAACCTAACGGGCAGACGAACAACTCTTAATATATTAAGAGGATCGTCAGTGACTTCCCATTAGATTAAGATAGTTTGGTTTAATAGGCCAGCGGAAGCCACGTGAGGCGCGTTTTAGTGCAAGATAAGCCTTTTCGGATAGCACGTTAACAGCTGCGCCTGTGTCCACCGCGTACGATGCTCTCACGGATCCTAATCTGGTAGGTAGAGCCAAAATATTGGCTTGACTGCAAGCGGCAATTTAAGATGAGATAATTTTTCAGTCATTCAACCGAGTTGCAGTATTATCAATTATACCAGTTGTATTTGCTAGCCTGGTCTGGTTTGTGCTGGGCGCGCAGCTTCCCCCGACTGAGTGTTATTACGGTACTGCTGCATTGAGTCTTAATTTTTGAAACCGCATAACAATTATCCGTAGAGTGTCCGTCACACTCATGGATAACACAGTAGGAAGTATTGTGTGCCGCACCGCTAGAAACAGCATTGTTTCCAGGACCAGTATTTCCTTGTCTTGTGGGATTACGGATCGCAGTCGTCGATCGAGCACGATCTTGTGTACCAATAGAGGTTCTGTTTCCTTCTGAGTTCCTTGAAACTGGTAATTGCCTTGAGGCGGCTTCAAGTTTTCTTTGGCGTTGCTGTTCTTTAAATTTAATAAAACACCTATTTGCAGCGTGTCCTTCTTGTTGACCATAATGGCACGTAAATATAGGTCGTGGTTGAGAACTAGGGATGGCCGCAACTGTGGTATAAGATGCATCAATATCCCTACCGGCTACATCAGGCTGAGTAGTGGCTACAGATGACATAGTTGTTTGTATGTTACCATCTTTCTCTTCTATCTTGGTTTTTAATTTCAATACAAAATCATGCAGTACTTCTTGGGGACTATAACTAAGAGACAGAGAGATTTTCCGGAAGGTACCTCTTAGCAACATGATGTATGTACAAAATGCAAGTAATTTGCGATTGTTTCTAAGTTAAATGGTATGTGTCGAGCCATTCTCCTTCAAATACTGGATGAAATCTATCGAAATCCGGTTTGCTTCCACCTGTGCATCTAACAAATCAGTGGTAGCAGCATCGCTTAGCAAAGTCTCAACAGCTACATTTACTCCTGTCACTAAACTATGCTTTGCGTTACTCCCAAAGGATTCTAGAAAATTAGAACGAAAGGTTTGGTAATCTTTGCTGGCTTGGGGTTCCGTAAAAGCGCTTGCTTGCATGAGATGCGCAGCACGGGAACCTGGTTGTAATCTTGAGCGAACAAATGAAATGTTGTCACTCCCATCAGTAATAAATGAATTAGCCATTACGTCCTCGCACATGGCAATATATTATCGGGCTGTGTAATCGACATCAACTCCCGAAAAAGGCCTGACAGATGCGTTGGTAAGTAATAACTTAATCGTGCCAGCTGCCTGAGGTTGAGGATTTGAAGAAACACAACTACTAGTACCTGCCCCGGCTCTACCTGCTCCGGTCGGAGGAGACATGCTTGTTAATGGGGGTTGAGGTAAGGAAGAGATAGAAGATGCAGATGAACGTCCTAAGTGCTGCGAACCACTACGCAAAACACAAGGACCCTCACTACTTTCTTTCAAATAAAAATCTACACTTTCCTTTGCCTCAGTGTTATCGTCAGTTAATGTGGATTGACTTTCACCACAGGGTTTAGAAAATCCCTCACTAAAAGGATCATTAGTAGGTTTGTTAGTAATAAGGCTACAGGTAGTATCAGTAGTAAATTGCGTAATAAAAGTAAAATAATAAATAATGTAATTAGAATAATTATTATGATTACAGCAATTATATAATATGAGTACTAATCTCAAGTGCATTCAAGCCTTATCATAGAATGTATAGGGCCTCACAAAATAAGAGAAGTACATTTTACAGAGATAAAATATATATATATATATATATATATATATATATAGTATATCTATTGATAAGTTAATATACTAAAAATTACTATAAATGAAGCAATAGCAATATTAGTATTGATGAGATTACATTAAATCAATTAGAACTGTCTCATGAATAATTTCTTAGTTCATTTCACATGGATAATCAATAAATTAATCAATAAAATGTGAAATGAATGTTTCCAGCAACCAGCAAATTAATGTCATTAAGTGATGCAATTAATAAAATTTCCATGAAGTATCACTTCAGTGTATGTTTTATATCACCTAAATATCTAAGTGTCGAAGCAGCAGAAGCAGAAGATTCTTCCTCTTAGAACCCAGTTGATAGGTTGGGAAGCTTGGCGGCTGCGTCAAGCAGCCAGAGATTGGGTGTGGCGCCTGTGGTATGTGAAGTGGAGGAGAGCGGCGGGCGTCGTTAGGCCTCCCGTTGTTGTTCGGGACGATGGGCGTCTATGTTGTCAATGGGCGCGATGTCTCCTAAACGACCATGCCCACGTCTATCCTTATATATCCAAGGCTACGTCCTATCTCCTATCCATTTCTGCACGTCCACTTGTTTCGCCACTTCGGTTGCGTCTTTCTTCTTCCGGTATGTGGGTTACGAAGGTATTGATGAAGGGGTAAACTCACCTTCTCCTTAAACAGCTTCTATATTTGTTTTATGTTCCAATATATATATTTTAATGTTCATATGTGGAAAAAAACCCAACGTGTGTGTGTCGTACGAGGTGTGTGGAGACGAGAGGAGTGAAATAGTGTGGGTCGAACGGTTGGTAGTGGTTGGGTGAAAAGGGGTGAGGGGAAGGTCCTCGCGGTCATAAACAAAGTAGCTTTTCTCCGTTTCACCTCCTGTAAGTTCACTGTGACTCCAACTCTTGCCATTTCACTTCGCTCACTGCCTCTTTTTCAGAATGTATCGTCTTGTGTCAAAAATGTTTTGTTTTGTTGTATTGTGCAATAAATCAATAAATACAGGTAATGTTCAGATCTCCTTAGCTGCCACCATTATGTTAGCCGTATTTTTGTCGTACTAACATATTACTTACTTGTTTTTGTAGCAGGGAGAAATTGACGAGAGGACATACAACTTATTAATTATGGGGAAATGGGTATTCAAACACAAGGTGGTGTATAGTTATATAATAAAATGTTATATAGTCTTATCAATGCACAAAGGTAGAACCACAACACAAAGAGTTCACGACACGTAAGATTGACACACACAGCGCAACACACACACGTCCGTCCGACTCGATTCGATTGGATATCTTTCTCAGGCGTCACTGGGTGCCGCCGTAGGAGCGCTGGCTAGGTGAGTGAGGCAGGGGGTGCCTCTGGGGTGTCAGGTTACAGGGTGTGGTGCTTGTCACCGTCTAGTGGTGACCTCTGCTGGTTTGTGTTGTAGACGTGCAGTGACATGGTATGGACGTCACGGGCGTGTCACAGTTACAATAAATTTAACATGGATATTATTAGAGATGCCTTAAATATATACTTGTAGGGATAAACATATCTACCAAATCATATCTACCGACAAAGCTAACAGTGTTAGCCGGGGGTTTGTGACCCGCCTCTCGGGGTGGTGGCTTCGGCCAACACTAAACACTAAGCATGAATGATAAAAAATGTTGATATGGAGACGGGGCCATACGAACGTAGCTCAGGCCCTGCAAAATAAAACTAGGTGAATAAAACTAGGGAGGGAGGGAGGGAGGGAGGGAGGGAGGGAGGGAGGGAGGGAGGGAGGGATCGTGGAGGTTAACATTTGCACAGTACAAGAATGCCTGGGTCCATTGAGCAGTGCTCTTAGAGGACCCATGGAGAATATTAGATTGTGAGCTGACAAAAAAACAAAACAAAAAATCTTTACTAAATACCCTAACAATTAAAGAGAACATGAAATATTACACAAGTATAAATAATAATGTCAGGATATATAATAAAACCACTACCCTATGAAATACTAACACTAAACTTTATACGCACTATTTATACTCATAAGAACGTTCACAAAAAAATATATATATATTTGAAAATGTAAATAAACATGTAAACATATATTTCGAATATAATACATAAACCCAATATATATATATATATATATAATATATATATATATATATATATATATATATATAGATATATAATCTATATTTTATATAATATATATATAATAATATATATATATATATATTATATATTATATATATATATATATATATATATATATATATATAATATATATATATATATATTATATATATATAAATATATAAATATATATATATATATATAAATATATATATATATATAAATATATATATATATATATAAAATATATATATATATATATATATAATATATATATATATATTATATATATATATATATAAATATATATATATATATATATAAATATATATATAAATATATTATAAATATATAAATATATATATATATATAATATTATAAATATATAAAAAAATATATATAATATAATAAAAAAATATATATAAATATAATAAAAAATAAACGTAGAGCATATTTTTCTATAATTTTGCTTTAAACGAGTTTTTTGTGTTAGCAGATCTAAATTCTTGTGTAGTTGGTTCCACAGAAGCGTCCCCGCTATAACAAATACATTGTTGTGCATGACTAGTCCGGAAACGAGGAATGAAGAGTTGGTTAGCATGTCTAGTATTTATATCATGATTTTTAAATTGAAAGTCACTGTTATAAAATATGAATAGAGAGTTATACACAAATAAACAAGTTTGTAAAGTTATAATATCTTGAATCTTTAAAAATGTGTGCTCAGAGACAGAGACAGACAGAGCCAGAGCTAGAGCCAGAGTTATATAAAAACTTTAATCCATTATGTGATTATAAAAAATGGGAGAGTTCGTGGCGAGACTTGGCCATAATTCACCTGCGCGGTGGGAGACAGGCCATTTTATTGGCTCCAAATACTTGAGTCATCGAATAAATGTGTGAGTAATGGAATTTTGGACTATACATTACCTCGACTTTAGAAGTATTTTGTAAACCATCTAGTTTTCCTCCCTCTTCTCCTTCCGTCCCCTTCCTCCTTCACTTATTCCTCCTTCTCTACTTCCTCCTTTTCCTCCTTCCGTCCTCTTCCTATTATCTGTATTTCAGTTTATTTTTGTGTTCCTCATGTTCCTCCTCAAGAATACAAGAATATAAGTTGGGGGATCTAAGGGAGAAACATGAGCTTACAAAGAAAGGCTCTATAAATAAGGTTCTATATTATTTATGCAAGGTTCGATATAGGCTAAACAGCAACGCATCCGTGATCCTGACCAGGGTAAACCGCACTAAGTTAACTCAAATAATTTGAGGGGAAGCATAGTCCAGTGTCGTATCCTAGCACTTCGTGTCCTGGTGGAACGCCGACGTGAGTTTCGACAGGGAATGCTTGCAGCCTATGTTGATCTCAAGAACGCGTTTGACTCAGTGCATCGTGAGTCACTCTGGGATCTTCTACGACTTCGCGGGATTCCTGCAAGGACTACTGGTTTGATAACTGGTCTGTATTCTAGGACTGAGAGTGCTGTGAAGTGTGGGGCAGGTGTATCCAGCTTCTTTCCTGTGAACACAGGAGTGAGGCAAGGGTGCGTCCTTGCCCCATCACTTTTCAACGCTTGTATGGACTGGGTATTGGACAAGGTTGTAGATCAAAGTGATTGTGGAGCATCCGTCGGCAACACCAAGATCACTGATCTTGTTTTTGCCGATGCTGCAGTAATCTTTGCTGAGTCGCTGGAGGTCCTGGTGATGACTCTCGAGGCGCTGCACGAGGAGGCAAAGCCTTTGGGACTTGAGGTCTCCTGGCTCAAGACCAAGGTCCAGGTGTTTGGAGACTTACTAGATGAAGCAGTACAGTCTGTTCATGCGTGTGGCGAGGACATTGAGATCTTGGAAAGTTTTACATACCTTGGTAGCGCAGTCCATAATGACGGCGGGTCACGTCAAGAAGCCCTACGGCGGATTGGCATAGCCCACGGTGTTATGGACTCGCTCAGCGGGAGTATTTGGCGTTGTCGGTACCTGTGCAGAAGGACAAAGATCCGGATCTTCAAGTCGCTTGTGATCCCTGTCTTACTCTATGGTTGTGAGACATGGACACTATATAGTGACTTGAAGGGACGAATCAATGTCTTTGGTAATAAGTGTCTTCGCAGAATCATGGGGTATCGCTGAGATGATTATACACTGGCCAACAAAGTTTTTTCATCAGAGATAATTTTGTGTGGCTTGTATAGCATTTTTGACGATGATTCCAAAACTGCAATTGGATTTTCTATAGCACGTATAGTTTTTTATTATGAAGGCATATATGTAAATACACAGATTTAACCATTTTATATAGGCAAAGTACTATTTTTTTCAACATTTTATTGGGTTTATCTAATGTATTTCTTAGTTTTACGGGTAATATATGGGCAAAAGTTATAATGTTTAAATATTTGATAGGGTCTATCTAGTCTAGTCTTGTCTATTCTGGTCTATGTATTAATTTATCTATTTATTTTATCTGTTTATTTCTCTATTTATTTCAGGCATCTTATCGTACGTCTGGCAACATGCGCAATTGATACCTCCCGTCTCTGAGAACAGCGTGCACATTCTGCCTCTGGCTACTGTCGTGTGAAGTGCTGTGCTGATGTTAATTCGTTTCGAATCATTTGCTCAAATCAATCAGCATGCCTCGAGAATGTAAGAATCACCCAGACAAGTTTTGTTATGTATGTGGTAATTTCACAACTAAACTACAACGACGAACTATTACAACCGACCTTAAGAAAATATACAAGCTATACTTTGATTGCCACCTAGGTGACCAAGATAAGCCATGGGCGCCACATCAAATTTGTTCTTCTTGTTCAAACGGATTACGCGATTGGGTGAACAGAAAGAAAGCTTCAATGCCGTTTGCCATACCCATGATATGGAGGGAGTCGAGAGATCATCATGAAGACTGTTATTTTTGTAGTGTAAACATAATAGGGTTTTCTACAAAGAACATAAACAAGATTGTTTATCCAACCCTGGATTCAGCACGTAGACCAGTGCAACATGGTGAAGAATTGCCTATTCCAATTCCCCCAGATGATGGTATAGATTCTATCGAAGATGACATGGATGGTGATGAAGGTGCAATTGGCGGCGTTCCCGGACCGTCTGCAGATCCAGATTACACATCGGAAGGTAGAAATTTCGAGCCAAAGCTATTCACCCAAGGACATTTGAATGATTTTGTTAGAGACTTGTCACTGTCTAAAGAGAAAGCAGAGCTTCTAGCCTCAAGACTACAGGAGAACAATTTACTTGAAAAAAATGTTCGTGTCAGTTACTACCGAAAGCGGAACTTTAATTTAGCAACATTATTTACAGTAGATGGTCCTCTCTGTTATTGCCATGATATACATGGACTATTCACAGACTTGTCTCAGACGTATGTGGCATCTGACTGGCGTCTCTTCATTGATTCATCGCAGAGAAGCCTGAAAGCCGTTCTTTTGCATAATGGAAATGTAAAGCCATCCATCCCTATTGCCCATTCTGTCCATCTAAAAGAGACATATGACAATATGGATATACTACTTAGAGCAATCCAATACGACAGTCATCAATGGAACCTTTGCGGAGATCTTAAAGTTATAAGTATGTTAATGGGTATGCAAGCAGGATTTACAAAATATCGTTGTTTCCTTTGCCTGTGGGACAGTCGTGCCACAACGGAGCACTGCAACAAACGTGACTGGCCACAAAGGTCCACATATGTCCCAGGAACAAGCAGTGTCCAGTCTCTCCCTTTAGTTGATCCCCAAAAGATCTTCCTACCACCTCTCCACATTAAATTGGTTTAATGAAAAATTTTGTTAGAGCAATGGGTAAAGTCAATTCACAAGGGTTCCAATACCTTTCTAAGAAATTTCCGAAAGTTCGTGCAGCAAAGTTGAAGGGGGTGGGGTTTGTTGGGCCACAAATCAGGGAGGTTTTAATGGATATGGAATATCAACGGGCCCTCAGTCCGCTGGAATTGAACGCTTGGCTGGCTTTCAAATGGATATGCGCAAACTTTCTGGGGAATAGCAAGTCTCATGCATATAAGGATGGAGTTGAGAAACTCCTCGATGCTTATAAAGAAATGGAGTGTCGAATGTCTTTAAAAATGCACTTCCTGCATTCCCATTTAGATTTCTTTCCCGAAAACCTTGGTGCAGTGAGTGACGAGCAAGGGGAACGCTTTCACCAAGACATTCAGACTATGGAAGTTCGCTACCAAGGATTTTGGAACGAAAGCATGATGGCTGACCATTGTTGGATGTTGTATCGTGAAAATCCAGACCAAATATTTAAAAAAAAAGCATACTCACAACGCTTTTAAGATCTTGTACTGTGTATATTCTTACTTTACAAGTATGTTCAATGACCTTTGATGATGTAAATGTGTTGCTTACAATTCATTGCGTTGTATTAATTTAGTGTATGATGTATATTTTAGTTCTTACAAGTAAATGATTTGCATGAAATGTAATTTATTACACCCGTAGATTTTCATAAAATTACGAAGATTTTCATAAAATAAAAATAAAAATAATTCAAAAACTATAAGTGCTAGAAAGAAACTGTAACCAGATTTGTAATCAGCATCAAAAATACGTTCAGAAAAGCTTATTTATGTCTGTGATGTGAAAAAAAAGTTTGATTTTGTTAACCAGTGTTACGTATCAAATCAGCGATTGCACCGTGAGACTGAATCGAGGCCTATTACCTGCATAGTCCGTCAGCGCCAACCTCGGCTATATGGGCATGTGGCACGCTACCCTGAAACCGATCCTTCCCATCGGGTTGTATCTGTAAGAGACAATCCGGCGTGGTGGAGGCCAAGGGGGCGCCCACAAGGCTCGTGGCTGGGGCAAGTTGATGTTTCTTGTCGAGAGCTGCTTGGTATGGAAAAGGAGCCTGCATGGGAACTCGCGCGTGGTGACCCCCGGGAGTGGCGTCGTAGGGTGGGCGAGGCGACGCGCCCCCCGGCGTATGCCCCCAATGATTGATTGATAGTCCAGTAAGAGGCTCCTCCTCACCCATCAATCACTCTAGCTGATGTTTGTCGGAAGAGAAAGTGACACAACGTAACACTGATAACTTGATGATATTAATTTCATATGGAAAGTAAAAAACAAAGTACAATATACCGCCCCTTTTAGGTTGAAGGGGAATGTTTTGAATGGTTTGGTAAGCAAACAATGTATTGTGTGCATAAGTGTAGATAAAGGCATAGTGTGTATGTCTAGGTGTGGGGCGACAGCTTTACCTGATATCATTTTGAGAGCAGCAGTAATCAGCCCCGATTGTTTAATGCAATGTTGTGGGACGCCGTACACTAGATACTCCGTGCAGCAGTGACCTTCTCTGTCGTCTCGTAAGGTTGTTGCTTAGTTAATAGTTCGTATCTAATTGCATTTATCAAGCTTTCAATGACTTTGTAGAAAGATGACACAATTTACTGGGTACAAGTTATTATGCAAATATGTTACTGAGCTCGTAATCATCAAGTACTTTCTATGCATCACTAAACTCCCACATTGACCCATCCCTTTCATGAGAGCCTCGAGACCTCTCGCTTGCAGGAATGGCCGCTGTTGTCTAGCTCTGTGAGGGACCCGGGAGACAGCGGACCACTCAGTATTGTTGCAGTGGTGGTGATGGTTTTTGTTGCGATTTGGAAGCTCGTCGTATTACTTTTGTTTAGGTTTTTTTTTTAGTTCCTTGTGGATGTGCTTGTAGTGTTGTGTTTTTGTGGATGGTTCTGTATTATTATTATTGTTGATTGTGTTGATGGAGGTGTTTAATGTTATTTGAGTAACAAAGTTGATTGTAAAAGATGCTGAGCTCATAATTGTAATACTCAAAACATACCTATAAAAGGAAAGAAAGAAATATGAATATAAGAATTGAAGTTAAAATGCTACCTATAAAGAAGGCCATTAAAGAACTCAGGAACTAAGTAGCGTAGGTTAGGGAAAATGTTCAGCGATAGACCAAGATTGAAGTC
Organism: Chionoecetes opilio; assembly: GCA_016584305.1. Classification (NCBI taxonomy): domain Eukaryota; kingdom Metazoa; phylum Arthropoda; class Malacostraca; order Decapoda; family Majidae; genus Chionoecetes; species Chionoecetes opilio. The sequence continues at coordinate 200,021 of JACEEZ010000866.1, read as the reverse complement.
CCATCAAAAAGCATTATCATGAATTACCGTAAAGAGGGGAAGAAAGGGACTTAGGGAAAATGTGGCTATGTGAAAAAGTCGTTGGTATTATGAGAAGCTGTAATGCATTAGGAAGAGTCTTGTGGCCACTACTCTTAACAATGGGAATCCTCTTTTTGTCGATTGGTATGTCTGTATGTATATCTTTCTCTCTCTCCCTATCTATCTATTTTTCTATCTATCTCTATCTCACACACACACACACACACACACACACACACACACACACACACACACACACACACACACACACACACACACACACACAGCATCAGCGAGAGCCATTGTTGGATATCACATCAGCATTATGGATCCTGACCTTCCACTCACACATATTACGGTGATGATGGACTGTATTGTGAGGGAGGGAGGCAGGGTGGGTGAGGGAAATGCGAGAGGGGGAACGAAATTTAGAAAGGGAGGTAGTGAGAGAGTCAAATTATGAACATTTTGGACGAAAGAGGAAGACACTGACTGGGCCGCCGCGCTCTGCGGTGACGTGGATCACAATGTAGCCACCTTCACCGCCATTCTACTTGCCGCGCGGGACCAACATGTTCCACATAGAGTGTACGAGGCTGAGCCGCGAGACCAGCCGTGGTTCGGTTTCAGGTGTCGCCTTGCCGCGGATGATACATACTAGGCTTGGGTGCGCCTAAGGCGCCGCCCCACACAGAGGAACAAGGCCCTGCACCGCGCCACCTGTAAGGCCATGACCAGGACAGCTTCATGGGCCAGGAACAGGTAGGAAAATGACGTCAGGAGGAAACTAGCCTCCAATCAAGTTGACCCCAAGCAATGGTGGTCCTTGGTGAAGGAGAGACAAGGCACCGTTACCCAGGAGAGAATCACGCCCCTCATCACACCAGCAGGAGACTGGGTGGTAAAAAACCAGGAGAAGGCAGACCTCCTGGCGACACATTTCAGCAGGAAGTTCACGACACAGGACCCTGAGAGGCAGCCACCTCGCCTCACCCGTATGTGTCACCTGGGCCTGGACAGCCCGGTGGTCACGGAGGACATCGTGGCCCGCCTCCTGCGTACCATCAACACCAAAAAGGCGCCTGGGCCTGATGGTGTGAGTCCCTTCCTGCTCAAGCACTGTGCAGATGAGCTGATAAGGCCCCTCACGCACATCTTTCAGCAGTGCCTCCAAACGGGCGCCTGGCCAAGCCTGTGGAAGGAGGCTCGTGTCACGCCCGTACACAAGAAAAAGGAGAGTACTGATCCAGCTAACTATTGTCCAATCTCGCTCCTGTCAGTTGTCAGCAAGATCTTAGAAAGGATTATTGCAGAGCAACTGACCCGCCACCTAGAGGAGCACCACCTGATGTCCCCTAGACAGTACGGGTTTAGGAAGGGACGCTCCACCTCGGACCTGCTTCTCCTGCTCTCCAAATCATGGCAGGACTCCCTGGACTCTGGCCGCCCATCGCTGGTGATTGCCCTGGACATCGCCGGGGCCTTTGACTGTGTGTGGCACAAGGGCCTCCTGGTAAAGCTTGAACAGCTCGGCATCACGGGACACCTGCTGACGTTGTTCTCGAGCTACCTGCACAGCCGGAGTCTGAGGGTGGTGGTGAATGGGAGCACGTCAGCCACGTACCCGGTGGAGGCTTCCGTTCCACAGGGATCGGTCCTGGGCCCCATCCTGTGGAACATTTACTCCAATGACCTCCTCCAAAGCCTCCCTGTGGCGTCTGCCTATGCTGACGACTACACCGTGTCCCACTCCTACACCAGAGAGGAGACTGCGAACGTGATAGATGCCACCAACCGTCAACTTGGTGACATCACGGCCTGGGGAAGACGGTGGCAAGTCATGTTTGCTGCCGAGAAGACCCAGGCCATGGTTATATCACGTTCGAGGGAGGACCTCAGGCTACTCGAGGGGAAGCTGAAGTTTGGGGACGATACCCTTGCCATCAAGGACTCCATCAACATCCTGGGGGTGGAGGTTGACTCCAGGCTCCGCTTTGACCGCCACCTGGAGACAGTGGCACGTCGAGCCTCCCTGAGGGTGACTCTCCTGCGCCGAGTAAGGCACCTGCTCGACGCTGACGGCCTCATGCGGCTGTATAAGGCCCAAGTGAGGCCCGTCATGGAGTACAGTCCTCTCACCTGGATGAGTAGTGCCCAGTGCCACCTGTCACTGCTGGACAAGGTGTAGAGGCGTGCTGAGCGCCTCATACACCTAACCGACGACCAATGTCACAGGGAACGTCTCCCGCAGCAACAGTGGCAGCAGCAGCAGCGACGGCAACAACAACAACATCAGCTGCAGCTCCAACAACACCAGCAACAACAACAACAACAACAACGACTACAGCAGGAGCAGTGGCGGGATGATCCCCGCTCCCAGCTTGACAGCCTGGGGTACCGGAGGAGAGTCGGTGCCCTCACAGTGCTGCACAAGGCCCAGGTGCAACACTCTTCCCACCTTGCAGGACTTCTGGTCCCGTGGAGGAGGTCAGAGCGCGCTACGCGTCAGCTGATCTCCTCCTCAAGGTCCCGAGGACCCACACCGTGATGGGCCAGCGAGCCCTTACTTGGGCCACGGCGACACTGTGGAACACCTTCACGGTTGAGGTGGATGTCGTGGCCATGAACACCCAGCAGGTGAAGGTGGCGGCCCACAGATGGTGCCACTCACATCCGCCTTAGTGCCCGTAAGGCGTAACACAGTGTCGTGTCAATAGTGATACATAGTGACACACAAACATAGTGACACACATTGACACAGTGACACAGTGTACGTGTAAATAGTGCGCCTGAAAATGCCTGTGACGGAAAGTGACCCTCAGTCTGTAACATTATATATTTAGTTTATCCTATAAGGCATAGCTTTCAGATAGATGTCCCCGAGACAGGAGGCATCTTTAACTTCTGCCACCCATTGCCTTCAACAACCTCTTTGCTATTTGTAGCCCCATGTATACCATGTCAGTTGTTTAAATAAAAAAAAAAAAGAGAGAGAGAGAGAGAGAGAGAGAGAGAGAGAGAGAGAGAGAGAGAGAGAGAAAGGAGAGAGAGAGAGAGAGAGAGAGAGAGAGAGAGAGAGAGAGAGAGAGAGAGAGAGAGAGAGAGAGAGGAGAGAGAGAGGGGAGAGAGAGAGAGGAGAGAGAGAGAGAGAGAGAGAGAGAGAGAGAGAGCAGCATTATTTAAGCAGTGTGTAACAATAAACAATCGTGCAAAATATATGTTACATTGATGCTCCTAATGTTAGGTGATTAACTGGCGTCTCTGATGACTGAGTATTGAAAACGTATATTATATTACAGCCCATTGTTGTTATTGGTGAGCTATGTGTGTGTGTGTGTGTGTGTGTGTGTGTGTGTGTGTGTGTGTGTGTGTGTTGAGTTTATACAGCCATCAGTCCATAAATAAAAGTTTCTGTCATTGAATATTAAACTTTGTGTCTGAAAATAATGTCCATTTTTTTTATCTTGATATTTTTTCACGTGTACATTACTTTTTATGTTTTTTATTTCTAGATTTTTTTTCTCGATCTGAAAGAATCAAGCTTCACAATGAATTAGTATTATTTTAATTAATTATGTAATGATTTTTTATTAGCTTTGTGGAAATTATCCATCAACCACCTTCTCAATAATTGGTAGAGTGGTGGTTTTGTCCCCCCCACCCCTTGTGAGGGAAGTATTGTTCGCTCCATATAGGGGGAGCGTATGAATGTATATAAATATAATTATAATGGCAATGGGTAGAAAGTAAGGTATTTTAAGTAAATGATAAGTGCTGGGAAATGATAAGTGAACATTCCCAGTGGTATTAACCATTTGCACCTTTATTTTACCACCTTTGATTAGAGCGACTGGCTATTGTCGACAATAGCGGTCGTCGTCCTAATATTTTCTCCTATTCTGCGTGTATACGCGGCTTGGTATTGGGGCCGGTGCCCTGCCGCCCGCTTAGCAGTCAGTTCACTCCCCTTAGTAACATATTTTACTAAATGCATACACGTGCGCTTGTATATATAAGTCCACTCCAGACCCTCCCCTTAGTAATATCTTTTACTAAATGTATATACGTGCGCTTGTATAAGTACATTCCAGGCCCTCGCGGTAATAATACCCTTTGATTATCTTCTCTGATTATATCGAGAAGCAACAATTGTACATGCCTTTTTGTTCATATAAGTGATAAGCCATAGGATGTGTTAAAATCAACACAGTGATTATATCCGCCGCGTCAAGTTATTGGTGTGATAACCGCTTGACGCCTCGATAACAAATAACACCTCCGCCTGTGCCCTTCACCTCCGGCCCTGATCACGCGTAGCCAGCCCAAATAACAAGAGCATTGCATTATTAATATACCTTCACCCACTTCAACCCTACTATCCACCGATAAGTATATTAATTAGTATTAGCTGGGATATTGTGTAGGGATGAGATAGACAATGTTTTTGAAGGTAAGAACTCGTAATTGAATAAATATTTGTGACATAAAATTTCCAGAAGCTTCATAACCTGTTAATATAATTTATTTGCTGAATGCACTTCAATTTATGCGTTTTTATGGAATTGATTGTTTTTATTTTACATTTATCATTTGTCATCGTCGAAAAACATTCAATTACAGATCACGACTAGCAGTTTATGTATGTACGTACTAATCAATAGTAAATAACATTTATCGTCTAAGACAATACGTATATCTTCTACCGCACAAAGACGCGTATAACAACAGAAAACAAAAGAAAACCCTTCCTGTTACCTTTTCATCCTGTCGTGCCCCTCTTCATTCTCTCCTTTCACGCCAAGGGGTGATTAATTATCTGGATTATGACGCACCTGTTGAAGTCTTGTCTCTCAATTAGCCTGATAAAGAAATTGAAAAGGTAAAATTACCGGACAAGTGATAGCTGCGAGCAGAAGAAAGCCTTTGATGCTAATTGAGCGTGTTTGATTACCTACTGCAATGACCTCGAGGTGGCGCTGATGGACGGGGGCAGCGTGAGCACACCAAGCACAGTGGCTTGGGCTTGTATGGACGTAGTGGCGCCGACACTATCTACAGGGTAGTGAGGAGGGAGGGCGCGGCTGTCTTAGGTGGAGTGTACCGGGAACGTGTTTATTAGTACTCATGTGGCTTCCTTGGCGTGAGTGCGTGTATTTTGGGGGGTTTATTGCGTGGAAGTGTTAAAAATAAAATAAAATAAAGAAAAGACTTAGTGTTTTATTGGTGGTAGAGCTCTTATTATGGCTGTTGAGGCAACTGTCACAAGGCTTACTGCATCACGCAACTATAATACATTACTTGTTATTACTACATTAATAGTGAAAGTATAATTCATTGTTATTATTGATGTTGTTATTAATATTATTATTATTATTATTATTATTATTATTTTATTATCATTATTATTATTACCATCGCTATTATCATTACTATTATCACTCACACACACATACACGAGCGCCACACACACACACACACACACACACACACACACACACACACACACACACACACACACACACACACACACACACACACACACACACACACACACACACACACACACACACACACACACACACACACACACACACGAACACACCGCTGGCCCCTTCGCGTGCAGGAAGGCAGAAAATCATTGTCCTGCCGAGTGGTGACATTAATAGTGATGAGGGTGACTTGGTGGCCGCTTTGTTGAGGAGGAGGAGAAGGAGGAGGAGGAGGAGGAGGAGGGAAACATATGTACCTTTAGAAGAAGTCACACAGTATATATATTTCTTTCCAGTATGTGAAGAAAATCAGATATAAATGAAATGTTGTGGACTAAAAGTTCCTGTCGGGGAGGACTTTTATGGCAGAGTGAAAATTTTTAGTAAAGTTACCCATGAATTCTTTATTTAGAACTTGTATTATGGTTGGAAAGGTAGAAGAAGAAAAATGTACTTTATAAATGAAAAGGAAAATACACACACAAAAAGAGTGGGACATTGCATTAATTACTTATGGACGAATATTGTTGCAGTTTTTTGCTTAGCTTTTATGTGTGTTTTATTTTTCTATGATAAAATTGCAATTTATTTTAATGAAAAGGAATCTACACAGGGTAGGGAATGGACCTTAACATGTGTGTGTCGTGTGTGTGTTTTTGTCTTGTGTGTGTGTGTGTGTGTGTGTGTGGTGGTGTGTGTGTGTGTGTGTGTGTGTGTGTGTGTGTGTGTGTGTGTGTGTGTGTGTGTGTGTGTGTGTGTGTGTGTGTGTGTGTGTGTGTGTGTGTGTGTGTGTGTGTGTGTGTGTGTGTGTGTGTGTGTGTGTGTGTGTGTGTGTGTGTGTGTGTGTGTGTGTGTGTGTGTGTGTGTGTGTGTGTGTGTGTGTGTGTGTGTGTGTGTGTGTGGTGTGGTGTGTGTGTGTGTGGTGTGTGTGTGTGTGTGTGTGTGTGTGTGGTGTGTGTGTGTGTGTGTGTGTGTGTGTGTGTTGTGTGTGTGTGTTGTTGTTGTTGTGTTGTTTGTGGGGTGTGTTATTTGCTTGTATCATTAGACTTTCTCACTCTCATTAGTACTATCCTCTCCATCTAACGAAAGTAAGAGTTAGGCAGTGTTCCTTCATCCCTTCACGGTTGTAAAAAAAGCTGATTATTCTTTTTAGTTTTTATCGATATTTTTGTCTTCCTGTCGTCAAAATGTAGAAGAGTTGGTGGAATTTTTTCCCAAATTTGTTTTTCATGTCTTGTTGTATTTTCCTTCCTTGTAAAAATGGAAACACAGTCGAACAAAAATGCAGCTGTACGTATATTTCACTTTTACAGACTTGTCAACCTTTTCTATCTTTTACCCTGCACTGTCCCAGTTTGTTGCGGCGCTTCATCAACTAGACAGTCAGTGCGGCCGAGAGATAGTGGACAGGCTTATGGCTACCGTCAATATACCCATTATTTGTTTGCAGTAAAACAATAAAATAAACGTTATTGATCCAAACTAAAAATTATTTACTGTCCTCAGCAATATTTTGCTCCTTAATATTCACTATATGCATCAGTTTTGTTAGTCAGTGTTTTGAGCAGATACGGAAAAACCAGGACCATCGAGATCCACTAACCCCACAAAGCTTTATCATGAATTTTTTTCATTCACCTGCTGCACGAAAGCTAATGTTTACCATTTCCATGTACACAGTCCAGCCATTGCACTCGCTAGAAATATTACTAAGGGTGGGAAGGTAATAATATAAATAAAGATAATAATAATAATGTTAATAATGTTCATATAAAAAATGACAACAAAAGCAACAAAAGGACGCAGCATCGATAATATCTACTGTCGTCCAAAGTGATGCCTGAGAAAAACGTGTTCAGTTTGTGTCAAGTGTGTGGAGCCATGTCCTTGATTCCTTTCCCGCGCGTCCCTAACACAAGTTTACACACACCCAGGGCAACACTCCGCCCAGAACCACCGGGGGAAGAGGCTCACAAAATGGTCCTGGCAGTGTTTGAGGATCATTTATTTAGTGAGAAAACGAAGGCCGCGAAGTCACTTGCCCCCTCGTTTATGCATGCACCATCGTCCACCTGAGAAAAGACATTAAACAATTAGAATTATTAGATTCTCTCTCTTCTCTCTCTCTCCCTCTCTCTCTCTCTCTCTCTCTCTCTCTCTCCTCTCTCTCTCTCTCTCTCTCTCTCTCTCTCTCTCTCTTTCCCTCTCCTCTTTCCTCTTCTCCTCTCCTCTCCTCTCCTCTCCTCTCCCTCTCCCTCCCTCCGCTCTCCTCTCGCTCTCGCTCTCCGCTCTCGCTCTGCTCTGCTCTGCTCTGGCTCTGGCTCTGGCTCTGGCCCTGGCCCTGGCCCTGCCCTGCCCTGGCCCTGCCCGCCCGGCCCCTGGCCCGGGCTCCGGGCTCTGGCTCTGCTCTCCTCTCCTCCCCGTCTCTCTCCTCTCTCTCTCTCTCTCTCTCTCTCCGCTCCTCTCTCTCCTCTCCTCCTCTCTCTCTCTCTCCTCTCTCTCTCTCTCTCTCTCTATATATATATATATATATATATATTTATATATTTTCTCTCTCTCTCTCTCTCCTCCCTCTCTCTGTCTCTGTCTCTGTCTCTGTCTCCCTCCCTCTCTCTCTCTCTCTCTCTCTCTCTCTCTCTCTCTCTCTCTCTCTCTCTCTCTCTCTCTCTCTCTCTCTCTCTCTCTCTCTCTCTCTCTCTCTCTCTCTCTCTCTCTGTGCCTTATCCAAAGCATTCGACAGCGTCAGCCATGATATATAATAAATAAATTGTTCAAGTTAAACATCGACTCCTTCTGGTTTCAAAGCTATCTCAGCGGCAGGACACAATCCGTACGTATAGAAAAATGCATATCCGAGAAGACAGGAATATCCCATTGCGTTCCCCAAGGTTCTGTAGTAGGTCCTATTTTATTTATAATTTATGCAAATCATCTCTCGTCCTTCTTTTCTGAATGTGAAATTATACAATATGCAGATGACACCCAGTTAATTCACACAGGCAGTGTCAACAATATACAAGACTTAATGCATAGGAGCGAACAATCACTAAAGAAAGCACAACAGTATTTTCACAGGAATGGCCTAATGTTAAACGCCAAAGAGACTCAATGTATGTTTATAGGAACACGAGGACTTTTGTCACAGATTCCCCCTGACATATGTATGCATGTTGACGGGAATCTAATTACCCCTACCAGATCATTAAAGAACTTGGGCATACACTTTGAAAACCATATGCAGTTTAATGAACACATCGACGCATTGTACAGGAAAACTTATGGAACCATTGTCCACATAAACAGACTTCGAGACTATTTTAACCAGATCACCAGGATCTCAATAATACATTTACTGATTCCTAAGTATACTGAATTATGGCATTAAGATTTGTGGAGCATCCAACATCACACATATACAACGTGTGCAAAGGCTCCAAAACTTTGCAGCAAAAGCTGCTTTAGGAGGGACTGCAAAGCATGACCATGTCACACCCTACTTAAAAGACCTTGGATGGCTGAAAATAAATGAAAAATATCACTTTGAGCTAGGAGTAGCCGTGTACAATATAGTTAATAATAGAGTACCTGACTGGTTGTTTTCACTGCCCAAAGTGAGAGATATGTACGAACAACCAGTCAACACTAGACAACAGCAACAACTCCATGTGCCAAAATGCAACACATGTTTGGGAACAAGGTCCCTTCATGTGGCTGGACCTGCTTTCTGGAACAGCTTGCCAAGCCAAGTTAGAGATGCTACCTCCTTGCTCACTTTTAAAAGTCACTTATAAAATCACCTTTTAGTTAAACAATTCTTACTCAAATTTTTGACGTCCATACCTGAAATGTATTTTAATCTAAACTAGCAACTTTTTTATAACTTTTACTGTATGTTTTTATATTGTAACTTTTAGGAAGTCTTACTTTTTTTTTTATCTTTCATTAGGATTTTAATGTTTTACAATTTATATGTATTCTAATATTTTTATTTGTATATAGACCATGTTCAGTGTTCTACCTTTAACACTTGTTATCTTATTCAGAAATATTGTAAGACTCATATTACTATGTTAAAAGAATAACCATTGTAACAATGGAAATAAAATTCTGATTCTGAAATAAAATTCTGATTCTCTCTCTCTCTCTCTCTCTCTCTCTCTCTCCTCTCGCTCTCGCTCTCGCTCTCGCTCTCGCTCTCGCTCTCGCTCTCGCTCTCGCTCTCGCTCTCGCTCTCGCTCTCGCTCTCGCTCGCTCGCTCTCGCTCTCGCTCGCTCTCGCTCTCTCTCCTCTCTCTCGTCTCGCTCTCGCTCTCGTCGCTCTCGCTCTCGCTCTCGCTCTCGCTCTCGTCTCTCGCTCTCCTCTCTCTCTCTCTCTCTCTCTCTCTCTCTCTCCTCTGCTCTCGCTGTCGCTGTCGCTCTCGCTCTCTTTTTTTTTATAATCAGAGCAGATTCGAAAGCATCACTCAATCCACACACATACTACACACATACACACACACACACACACACACGCACGCACGCATATTAGCGTACTGGTTAGATATTATATGTATGTGTTAATCGATACTATAGCAGGATGTCTGAGTGTCTGTGTGTCTTGTACCGGCGGCTGTCGTGCTGAGTTGTTGCCACCTTTTGATGACATTTTGCTGAACCAAGCAGCCACGCCATCCCAGATGATGATGACGTGGATAGCCTGGTGTTGGGAAGCAACACGTAAATACCTGCCCACCGGAACCTGAGCTTCCGGCCTCCTTTCCTCATATGCGGCAGACGACAGTGGAGAGAGAGGAGAACGACACGAGCTGCGACCCTTAGCGCTCCAACTCACGACATCTTCCTGAGTGTCTGTTTGTACTCCACACCTGGGGGGTGTGAGAGTACTTTGTCACGACATTAACTGTTCAGGCCTTGTCTATTAGACCTTAGTCTCAAAGGCCGTTACGTAACGAACTATGTGACATTATTATTGTATAAACTTCACAAGTGTACATATATATATTGTTTATAGTATATTGTCTTACTCAAATCCTTTGGCACTAAAAGAATACTTATAAATTACGTAAAGTACCGCTCGACCACGATTAGCCCATACCACTTCATTGATGTGTACCTCTGGACTACGAAGCAGGTTACCTGCCTGTCAAGAGCGCATCATCAGGCAATCACCCTTACAGGTTAGTAACCTGTATCTACATGGTGTGATCCCGTTACCCGTAAAATAACCATACTAAAAAGGTAACATAATTGGTGGCATAGCGGTGGAATGTGACAACATTACATCACGGCATAGTGTTGCGTTGCAACACAGAATGGTAATGTCGTAACATAAAAAGACGACAACGGTGGTATGTGGCAACATAAAATTGTAATATAAGTTACGTGCCTTAATTGAATAACTGGACGAGTACATACTAATTAATACACGTGAAGAGGTGGAATATACCATGAGCAAGTGAACAAGTAAACAAAGGAAGCTTGAGAGAGAGACAAGCGAGAGGATAAGAGAGTGAGTAGATTGCTCAATCATGCTGTGTCATAACCTGACCTCGCGGCAGGGAATCAGCACTTCCTGTTGCCCTTGCATCAGTCACTGCTCCATCCATAACAAATAATAACTTTTCTGTATATAGACAAAAGGACAAGATTCTCTTGCATTAATTGCTCTGGGACTACAACTTTTTTTTCAAGAGGACGAGGACGAGGACAACGACGTTACAAGGCTTTTATCATGGCACAGACGGGAGGACAAGATTTGAATTTTTATAATGAAGACAGGACGAGAGGGACAACTAGCCGACTCTTTAATTTCCAATACTTCCAACTCAGCAAACTCCTTGTCAACACCCAGCCAGCCAGCCAGCCAGTCAGCCAGCCAGCCAGCCAGTCAGCCAGACAGCCACTCAGCCAGCCAGCCTGCCAGCCCGTCTAGTCATCAAACCTCTCAGCTGTGACACTGCCCTGGAGAAAGCCCTCCTGATTCACAGTACGGCTCCACACAATGTTACTGAGTATACAACATTGTAGCTCTGACACTACATCAGACATATTTTAAAAACGCCACTCGTTTACAAATATAACACTTAGTGGTGAGATAAATATTTTTACATTTGTTTTTTGCTTAAATAGCCATGTGAAGGAATTTCAAGTTATTAATTTGTCAGTAATTTTTCTATAGATGTTTTAAATATGCTTACCGCTAATATTTCATAATTTCTTGCAATTCTTAATAATTTGTTACCTTCCCTTTATTTAACATATATATTAAATTCTCCTTCTTGAATTGTCTAAAAGCCAGGAGATGGGAGATAATAGTTAACTTAATTAAAGCTTTACTTATGAATTTATTGACTCCTAAAAAAAAGCTAGAATGTGAGTGAATTATTTGCTAGAATGTATAGTATAGCAGATATAGTACTAGCTTCTGAGGAAACAAGTAATGATAATACAGGGAAGTTAACCTATGTTTGAGGAAATAACTCTTAAATTGAAGGATGAAAGTAAAGCACCTCCGAGTACCTCCGTTTGTAACATAAAATAACCTTACTGCACCTCAGATAATCTCCTCTACTAACTAGGAGTCTAATTCTAACACATCCGTTGCAGGTAGCTATTTTTTGCCCCTGCCGAAGACTCTTCCTCAGGCCACTGGTGCTATTACGCCAAGTTTATCTGTCAGGGAATATATTTTTGTCTATGTAAGGATATTTTAACACAAAAACTATTAATGTTTTAGCAGCCAGGTGCCACAGGCACTCGTGTCAAAAGAGATTAATTACTGCCATTGGCACTCCTTTTGCACATTTTATTGTTTAGAATACTATTCTAGCTGCAGGCAGCTCTTATCACTTTTTAGAGAATGATTAAATAAATACATTACTCTCTGAAATGCAATAGAATATTAAAAATAAAATGCATATCTTAACGTGAAAATTTATATTACAGGCCCGGAGTCTACATTTTTATTAGCTGAGAAGCCGTACTCCGTAAATAATAGGTTCATAAATAACGAAATAAAATAAATAAATAAAACTAATAAACTCTTAAAAGTAGCAATAGCCAATGTCAAGGGAAGTTACTGCTATTTTGGCACTCCCAGCACAACATTTTGATTGAGTTATAATAATATTTGAGCGGAAATCAGCTCCTATCACTTTTTATGTGGTATGCAAATAATATATATATGCATATCTTAATGTTGTGATAATTTTTAGTACCGACCCGGAGTCAGATTTTATTAGCTTAAAAGCCGTATCTACTCCTTAAGTTTAAAGAAGCAGGTCTTAAAATATAAATAATAAATGAATGAAATAAATATAACTGCCAGTGCGATTAGTCACGTTCTCAAGGTACTGCTGTGTTTTATCTTCACTCCACACTTCGTGTTGTTAAGTGTCTACGCGGTAGAGTTTTGGCAAACGCACTTCTTAATATTCGCAAGGATAATAACACATTACTAACAGACTTTGAGCTAATTTTTATTATAATAACTCATGTTTAGATTCTGTTGTAAAGTATTCTACCAGTTTATTAATGACCTTAAGTGCAGTGTCCTTATATCATTACTCTTGTTATACCAAACATTTAGTGGGATTCCTCTTTGCTATGTTGTCATGTAAACCCTCACCTTGTATAGGTATTTTTAAGGAGCATTGGCAACACTGAAAATTTAGTACACAACGATGTATCACAAGTTAGGTAGGTATACATGTCTTTATACAATCGCGGGGACGCGTTGTAGTAGGCGACCGAGCGTATTAGCGTACATGTTAGATAGTATATGTATGTGTTAATCGATACTATAGCAGGATGTCTGAGTGTCTGTGTGTCTTGTACCGGCGTCTGTCGTGCTGAGTTGCTGCCACCTTTTGATGTAATTTTGCTGAACCAAGCAGCCACGCCATCCCAGAGGATGATGACGTGGATAGCCTGGTGTTGGGAAGCAACACGTAAACACCTGCCCACCGGAACCTGAGCTTCCGGACTCCTTTCCTCATATGCGGCAGACGCAGTGGAGAGAGAGGAGAACGACATGAGCTGCGACCCTTAGCGCTCCAACTCACGACACCTTCCTGAGTGTCTGTTTGTACTCCACACCTGGGGGGGGGGGAGGGGTTGAAACTACCTTGTCACGACATTAACTGTTCAGGCCTTGTCTATTAGACCTTAGTCTCCAAGGGCGTTACGTAACGAACTGTGTGACATTATTATTGTATATACTTCACAAGTGTACATATATATATATTATTATATATTGTTTATAGTATATTGTTTTACTCGAATCCTTTGGCACTAAAAGAATACTTATAAATTACGTAAAGTACCGCTTACCACGATTAGCCCATACCACTTCATTGATGTGTACCTCTGGGCAACGAAGCAAGTTACCTGCCTGTCAAGAGGGCATCATCAGGCAATCACCCTTACAGGTTAGTAACCTGTATCTACATGGTGTGATCCCGTTACCCGTAAAATAACCATACTAAAAAGGGTAACACGCACGCACGCACGCACGCACGCACGCACGCACGCACGCACGCACGCACGCACGCACGCACGCACGCACGCACGCACGCACGCACGCACGCACGCACGAAATGTAAGATATGAGATTACGTGCTTTTGTTAACTACAATGCGCATTGATCTCATCTCTTAACATGATTACATGATATTAAATATAATTTTCCATTGATCATCGTGTTAAAACTCATGCAGCTTTCCTGTGTTGATATATTATATGAATTTCCTAAAAGTCACAAGTCATTGTCCTTTCCGATGCTCATATTTTAATGAAATTTTGGTGGCTGCTTCATTTACAATTGTAATATATTCATTTGGATTAAGGAAAAGCGAGATGAGGCTCTTTCAAATATTCTGCATTCACTTATGAACTCACTGCCTTCAATACGGACACTCTCACACACATACACCCACCCACACACACACACACACACACACACACACACACACACACACACACACACACACACACACACACACACACACACCACGCGATGGTCAGGTTGATAACGTTCTGGTCTCTCACTCTCTGGGTAGGCGGTTTGAATCCTCGCGCTCCAGGGGATTTTTCACTTGACAAATTCGGGCGTTTTCTGTCCCCCTTGAGCAAGGGGATGGGGGTGTGTGGTGTGTGAGGTCCCAACATTGCCCAAAGATCGGTAATAATGAGCTCCAAGCTCGCACTGAGAGGGTGAAGCTGGCGATCGCGAGCCAGCTCGCATGGACAAAGACCATGGGGTGAATGACACACACACACACACACACACACACACACACACACACACACACACACACACACACACACACACACACACACACACACACACACACACACACACACACACACACACACACACACACGGGTCTGCGAGGAATATATTTGTTCATCGACACTAGCCACTTCGTAAATTAACTCGCACAATAACTTACCCTCTGATAACTATGTCCTCGCTGTAAATATTGCTTTTATCTATTTCTACAGCATTTTTGTAAATTGTATGCTATTTGATTTGGTTTCAATTCCCACTATTTGTTTTTCATCTTTTGGCAACCACGATCCGGATCGACTCAGAGATCATTGCGAAATCCTGGGATGATATATAAAATATTTTAATAATCATTCCTGCATTCGTCTGTTTGTCAATTGATGAATATATATTATGTTTTATCAAGTATGGTGCAGTGTTCAGTGAAGAATGGTTGATAATGGGGGCAGAAATGGTGCGAAAAGAAAATAATGCTCTCCCCCCGTCCTCCTCTACACACTAGAACCACCATCTCATTTCCTATTCCATCTGTCATTCCCTTATCAATCCCTGTTCCCTCTTTTCCTTCTCGCTCTCTCTTATCTCTCTCTCTCTCTCTCTCTCTCTCTCTCTCTCTCTCTCTCTCTCTCTCTCTCTCTCTCTCTCTCTCTCTCTCTCTGTCTCTCTCGTTCTAGAATCTAGGGTGTGTCGTAACCAATGGGAATCCTCTCCATCCCTAGGAAATTAACCAATAACCTCGCGTCTGTGTTGATTAATTATTGTCTGTTCGATGTGCGGCCAGATGGTGAGAGACGATAGTCAAATTCCCTTAAGCCGCGTGAAGGGATTCGTCTTGCGAGATGTACGGTGGAAGGAGGAGGAAGAGAAAGAAGATGACAAAGGAGAAAAGAGAGAGAGAGAGAGAGAGAGAGAGAGAGAGAGAGAGAGAGAGAGAGAGAGAGAGAGAGAGAGAGAGTCGCCACGCGAAGCACGAGAACGGTGCTTACCAGTGGTGATGCAGTGGAGGTGCCGCGTTCCCGTGCCAGCCAGCACCAACGCACCTTTGTGGGCCGCGTCTCCAGGATGTGGAACATTTTCACGGCCGCTGTCCCTCACATCCAGGAGATGAACACACAAAGTGTAAAGTTGGCGGCCAATCGGTGGAGACTGTTGAAGCCCACCCCGCTGAGGCTAGTGATACTGTGACACTAGTGACAGCAACAGTGCCTCAACAAACACTTTAGTGATGCATAAATGTATATAATGTTAGTTTTTAGGTCTTTATATTTATGTGTAAATTGCCCTTAAGATAGATTGCACACGACAGTGCACCTTTGGGTTTTAGTTATATGTATGTTTAAAAAAAAAAAGAGAAAAAAAAAGTGAGAGAGAGAGAGAGAGAGAGAGAGAGAGAGAGAGAGAGAGAGAGAGAGAGAGAGAGAGAGAGAGAGAGAGAGAGAGAGAGAGAGAGAGAGAGAGAGAGAGAGAGAGAGAGAGAGAGAGAGAGAGAGAGAGAGAGAGAGAGAGAGAGAGAGAGAGAGTAAAACCAAGGAAATAGGCGAATTACATAGGGTAAATAATAGACACGACGGAGGCAAGATCTGATATAAATCTAATATACTATAGGAGTAGCCGTGTGTCTGTGTGTGTGTGTGTGTGTGTGTGTGTGTGTCTGTTGTCTGTCTGTCTGTTATGGGTAGCCGAAACTGTAAAATCAATTTTGATTAGAGTAGACTAAAAATATTGTAAATAAATCGTAGGTGGTAAGCGTAGGTGGGTGGTAATAATTTTGAAGAGGGGTTTTGGGTTAAAAACACTTTAGGAGTATTAGATTACAGGAAAAACTCTGCGTAACGTCGTGCCGCATTCCACAAACTCAGTAGACTCATGGACGTTTGTGTGCGTGTGTGAATGTGTGTGTTGGAATCACACGGAACACAAAGGGTTGGAATCACACGGAACGTGGTCTACCCCGAGGCACTTTGACCAGTGACCAATGACAGCAACAACACGATTGGAGTTTGCAATCACATGTTGTCTAGTATACGTATACTACTACAAACATCAATACATGGGTCCGAAGGGCCCACAAGCACTTGTAATATACTACAGCAATGACGTTGTCTCTTCTACTTGACTTCGTTTCGTTTCATCTCCTCATCTTTACCCTTTCACTTATCCGAACGAAGATATAGGAAATTATATGAGTACTTAAAATGCAGTTACAGGTTTTGTAATTTTGCGTCACCGTCTGTGTGTGTGTGTGTATGTGTGTGTGTGTGTGTGTATGTGTGTGTGTGTGTGTGTGTGTGTGTGTGTGTATGTGTGTGTGTGTGTGTGTGTTGTGTGTGTGTGTGTGTGTGTGTTTGTGTGTTTGTTTGTGGTAGAGGATTATAAATTAGACACGGTAGGTAAGCAAATAAATGCAAAAAAAAGTTATTTATACGAGTGGTGAAAAAAAAAGCATTATATAGATGTGAATATGGTAATGTTTCTTATTATTAATGAATATTTATTAATGTATATTATTTTGTCATATTTTCAGAGGTGAGACAGTGAGTGAGAGGAGCTAAGGTGACTCAACTAGGATGCCCGGAATGCCCTCTTCTTGAGAGAGAGAGAGAGAGAGAGAGCGAGAGAGAAAGAGAGAGAGAGAGAGAGAGAGAGAGAGAGAGAGAGAGAGAGAGAGAGAGAGAGAGAGAGAGAGAGAGAGAGAGAGAGAGAGAGAGAGAAAAAAAAAAAAAATTCAAAGACCCGAGGCAAAGGATGTGGATGTCGCCTCACCTTCATCCATCCATTGGTAATACACTTTGCTGCTCCATCTTCAATCATTCCCTCGCGGCCGCGTGATGGAAGTAGCGGCGCGGCGGCAGGCTTGTACTGAGCCAAATTTTTGCCCTAAGCCGCTTATTGCCGGGCACCAGCTGCTCCTTGATTGGTTCGCTGAGGCTCGCAGGGGCGGCCGGTGACTGGTTCGCTTGGTTTTATTATTATTTTGTATTTCTTGTTGTAGGTTGTATGTTCTTTTGCTTTAATGTTTTTGGCATTGATAGCTATATATTGATTACTATTATTACTATTATTGTCGTTCTTCTTTTTCTTATTAATATATATTGCCTTTTTAGGGAATATCACGTTATCGTAGAATGACACTCTTTGGTTAATATCCCAGCCAATTACAAGCCTCGGACCTAGAATGAATGTCTCCAGATTACCTTAAGACGAGATCGCAGGGCTAAACAAAAAAACTTTCACGCGTTGTTTTTATCTACTACATAAAGCGAAAATCAAACAGAATAAACTCAAGACTGAAGTGTTCACTTGTATGATATGATGTTGATCGGGTGAAATTATGCATGAAGCGTATCCGGATGTTATTGTGCTTTGTGTGACTCAACTGAAAGGCAGATGGAGGGAAAGGCTCGCCAGATTTAAAGGGGTAAAACCAGCTGCTGAAAAGATGAGTCGCGCTGCAGATGGTACAGCTGTTCTGTAACGAGTGATTAGGAATGAAAATGAAAGTAAACGATTGAAAATAAAATCTTGCATAGGCAAAAAAAGTGTGATGGATGATGTTCACAACATTTATAAACCTGGGAGCGATAGGAATTAACTGAGTTTGTGGGTTTCGTTAAGTAAATCATCAGAAAACCACAAGAGAAAATATTATAAATGGTGGGAGATTCGGAGGCAGGGAAAGGACAAGTAAGTTTATGGGTTAAAGCAATTGGTATATTTTGAGTGCCTGAAAGCATAGAGTACTCATTACCATGTAAATTACCATGTAAATGACCATTTAAGATGATTATTTAGCAAAAGCAATTTCAACGCTCCAAACATTCGTATGTCCGCTTTTTTGTTTTGTTTTGTTTTACATGTGTCTATAGCGCCTGTAGGCAGTGGTGACCCAGGGCTGTGATGGTAGACTCTGAAGGTTCACTTGAGGGCTGCTGCGATGGTTGGCCCTCGCCCGTGGTGGCGCAGGCAGGATTCTTATAGTGACGCCTGTGATTAGAGGCTCATGCCGCCCCCCTGTGTCCTCCGATGCACTCGCAACCGAAGATAGAGTTGATGGGCAGGGCATGTGGGTGTTCTTAGGTCACTGGACGGTGCAGAAAGGTTTTGGGTTTCTTCGGGGATCGAACTTGGGTCACCGATAACGCCAGTCGGAGACGCTAACCACTCCGCTACCGCCTCCCTTCAGTTAGTCTCCTATATGATTGTCGCTTATATGATTGGAAATATATGATGAGGGATCTCTCATCACTGGTTTAAAAATAATTATAAAAGTGAGGATGTAGGATTGAAAAAATATTGATTATTTTATTATAATTATCCGGTCGATAGAGGTGTTGTTGGAAATACTAAGAGGCCTCGCATTCTGATTACAGTCGAAGATGAAAAATGGCGAGGCTAGCGAAGTGTTAGCGGGCGGTTGGCGTCGACCGTTGTTATTGAATGGCTGCTAATTAAGGATGTCTCGACCCCTCTCTCTCGCTCCCTCGGCTGTCTGTCACTCGCAGCCGATTGACTGACAAGCTGGTTACATGTCTGGCTGGGTGACTGACTGGTTGGCTGACTGACTGATTGACTGACTGACTGATTGACTGACTGGCTGAATGTCTGTTTGGCTGACTGACTGGTTTGCTGGCTTGCTGACTGATTGATTTGCTGACTGAACTGACTGACTAACTGACTGACTGGTTGGCTGACTATTTATCTCAGTGACTGTCCGACTGGTTGACTGACTGATTGATTGGTTGGCTGACTGAATGTGCCTGACAGGTTGGCTGACTAATGGCTAGCTGACTGACTGACTGACTGACTGACTGACTGACTGATTGGTTGGCTGACTGACTGACTGACAGGTACTGTCGTTGGCTTGGTCACAGTCTGACTTTTAGGGGTGTTATGTTTGACGATGGATTGCTACTTGGGATGGGAAGCCCTTCATGTTTCTGTAAGTGTTTTTCATGTTTGTTTACTGCTTGAGTAAGTGTTGTCATGTCATAACATGACATACGTCTTGACATAATTTAATTCCAAAACATTCGAGCGAAGCATATTGGGTTCAGGATGCTTGGCCAGTTTTTAAATATGACGAAAGAAAGGATGGCTTGAAGCATAATCCTTTCACTGAGGCGGTAAATCTATTCATAAGAATTGTATTAGCGTTCATAATATTAGGCGAATTTTGGTGAGGAAGCCGTAATAAGAAGCCGGCAAGAAGCCGGCTTCTCTCTCGCTTGTGTGTCCTCGCCAGAACGGCTAACAGTTGCCAGCTTCTTGTCGGGGCTCGCCCGCTTGGCGATCACAGCTGATAGCTGTAAACAAAACAACCACACAATGACGATTGATTGATTGATTTAATGCCAAAAAAAGGTGAATGTGCACATAATGACGATTTGTCATCTTCAACTCATATCCAACCACATCTTCTCGCATAAACATACTGAATTAAACGCAGTGCTAGTCATTTCCACAATATATACCGATCAGCTGCTCTACCGTAGATAACACTATAGTCGCCAGTCACTTGCCACTGCACTAATGTCGCCAGGCACAATATATTACGAATTTTAGCATCACTACTGATTTGTATGTGCCACTGAAGACGCATCCACAGTAGTTTATATTATGTACATCACACTAAATGTCTTCAGTGGCACAAAAAAGTCTGTAGGGATGCTAAAATTCGTAATATATTGTGCCTGGCGACATTAGTGCAGTGGCAATTGACTGGCGACTATATAGTGTTATCTACGGTACCTTGTATATTCTTATACGTGGTCTTAAGTTAGGTCCATGCTTTTGAATGTACATCTTTGTGTTTACTTGTGTCCTGTTATCTGTAATTACATTATTTCTACGACGATATTCACTCTATTACTAGTTCCGCCTGTCCCGCTGTTTTGCGAAATATTGTTAAGGCGCGAAATCCTGTAAACCTCCATTCATCGCTCTTATTTCACTGGGTTTACAGGTTAACTGCTGCCCTGATACATGTTACAGGCAACATCGAGTCACTAGCTTCCCATGAGAACACTTACAAGTAATACTAGTTACTCAAAAGATTAAATTATCCACGTCAAAAACAGTCAGGAGTATGGTTTTTATCATGTTTTATCTTATCAACTATTATTACTTTTAAGTTTTCTCATGGGAAGCTAGTGACTCGATGTTGCCTGTAACGTGTATCGGGGCAGTAGTTAAGCTGTAAAATTAGTGAAATACGATAAATGAATGGAGGGGTATACAGGATTTTACAAAGGGAATGAATGGAGGGGTCTACAGGAATTTCTCTGAATATATATATATATATATAATATATATATATATATATATATATATATATATATAATATATATATATATGGATATATATATATATATATATATATATAATATATATATATATATATAATATATATATAAATATATAGATATATAGATAGATAATATATATATATATATATAAATATATAGATAATATATAGATGATAATATATATGGATATATATATATATAATATATATATATATATATATATATTATATGGATATATAATATATATATATATAAAATATATATATATATAATATTATATATATATATATATATTATATATATATATATATATATATATAATATATATATATATATATATATATATATATATTATATATATATATATATATATATATATATATATATATATCTATAATAATATAAGCGGAAAGTGTGTCTGTCTGTCTGTCTGTCTGTCTGTCTGTCTGTCTGTGTGTGTGTGTGTGTGGTATAGGTTCCGCCCCCCGTGGCGCAATCACCTCATATGGCACATTTTTGGAACCGGGTTGACCAGGGAAGGTCATAAGCCCATTTATGAGATGATTCGATCACTTTTTTTTTCTTTTTTTTTTAGCAGCCTATTAGCGATAATTGTGAAAAAAAAAAGTGGGTTGCGAGAATTGAGGAAACCTTGATGTAGGGTGATGGGTAATGGGTGAGTGAATGGGTGGGGTGATGGGTAATGGGTGTGGGGTGATGGGTGAGTGAATGGGTTGGGGGTGATGGGTTGGGGGTGATGGGTGATGGGTGAGGGAATAGGTGGGGGGTGATGGGTAATGGTAAATATAAGCGAAAGTGTGTCTGTCTGTCTGTCTGTCTGTGTGTTGTGTGTGTGTGTGTGTGTCTGGTATAGGTTCCGCCCCCGTGGCGCAATCACCTCATATGGCACATTTTTGGAACCGGTTGACCAGGGTAAGGTTTTAAGCCCAATTATGAGATGATCCGATCACTTTTTTTTTTTTTTTTAGTCAGCCTATTAGCGATAATTGTGAAAAAAAGTGGGTTGCGAGAATTGAGAACCTTGATGTAGGTGATGGGTAATGGGTGAGGTGAATGGGTGGGGTGATGGGTAATGGGTGTGGGGTGATGGGTGAGTGAATGGGTGGGGGGTGATGGGTTTGGGGTGATGGGTGATGGGTGAGGAATAGGTGGGGGGTGATGGGTAATGGTAATATAAGCGAAAGTGTGTCTGTCTGTCTGTATGTCTGTGTGTGTGTGGTGTGTGTGTGTGTGTGTGTGTGTGTGTGTGTGT
Organism: Chionoecetes opilio; assembly: GCA_016584305.1. NCBI lineage: Eukaryota > Metazoa > Arthropoda > Malacostraca > Decapoda > Majidae > Chionoecetes > Chionoecetes opilio. Next base: position 177,645 of record JACEEZ010000866.1, on the reverse strand, counting down.
GTGTGTGTGTGTGTGTGTTGTGTGTGTGTGTGTGTGTCTGGTATAGGTTCCGCCCCCCGTGGCGCAATCACCTCATATGGCACATTTTTGGAACCGGGTTGACAAGGAGAAGGTTTTAAGCCCAAATACGAGATGATCCGATCACTTTTTTTTTTTTTTTAGCAGCCTATTAGCGATAATTGTGAAAAAAAAGTGGGTTGCGAGAATTGAGGAAACCTTGATGTAGGGTGATGGGTAATGGGTGAGTGAATGGGTGGGTGATGGGTAATGGGTGTGGGGTGATGGGTGAGTGAATGGTGGGGGTGATGGGTTGGGGGTGATGGGTGATGGGTGAGGGAATAGGTGGGGGGTGATGGGTAATGGTAAATATAAGCGAAAGTGTGTCTGTCTGTCTGTCCTGTCTGGTGTGTGTGTGTGTGTGTGTGTGTGTGTGTGTGTGTGTGTGTGTCTGGTATAGTTCCGCCCCCCGTGGCGCAATCACCTCATATGGCACATTTTTGGAACCGGGTTGACCAGGGGAAGGTTTTAAGCCCAATTATGAGATGTCACTGGGTCACTGTTTTATTTTGCTGCCTGGATACTTTGTTACAGGAAAGTGGTCACAGAATTGAGGGAAACCTTGATAAGTAATATAGTTACTGGGTGAAGATTAATGTTGGATGCATGGTCAGAATGTGGGAGTATGGTTTGTGATGGGTATTATAATTAGTGGGGGCTGATGGTACTTGTTAGTGTCATGGGTGCTAGTGGTGATGGTTGGCTGAGTGATCGGTGGCGGGTATGGTAAGGCTGTAAATTGGGGGTGAAATGGGATGAATGAATGGGTGGGGTAATACAGGATTTTTACAAATGAATTTTGAATTAGAGCCTACTGGAATTTTCCGAATGACCAATACAGTGTAATAGCACCACCAATATCCTCGCAGGATAGCAAAAATCCCGAAGGCGTTTGATATATATATATATATATAGTATATATAATATTAATAATATATATATATCAATATATATATATATATATATATATATATATAAATATATATATATATATATATATTATATATATATACATATATATATATATATATATATATATATTATATATATATATATATATATATATATATATATATTATACTTATATATGTTATATATGTATATATATATATATAATGTATATATAAATATATAAAATATATATTATATAGTATATATGTATATATATATATATATATATATTGTATATATAAATATATATATATATATGTATATATATATATGTATATATATATATGTATATATATATATATATATATATATATATATTATATATATATATATATATATATATATATATATATATATATGTATATATATATGTATATACTTATAAATTATATATATATATATATATATGTATATACATTATAAATGTATATATATATATATATTATATTATATATATTTGTCTCTGTATATATTTATGTGTTACCCATTATATGTATATAAATTATACATACAGTATCTCTTGTCTCTCTGTAGCTCATCTTTGTTCTCCTTTTTTTTGTTCTGAATCTCACCCAGTCTCTCTCTCTCTCTCTTTTCTCTCTCTCTCTCTCTCTCTCTCTCTCTCTCTCTCTCTCTCTCTCTCTCTCTCTCTCTCTCTCCTCTCTCTCTCTCTCTCTCTCTCTCTCTCTCTCTCTCTCTCTCTCTCTCTCTCTCTCCCGAAAGGAAAATATGTCCCACTATTACTTACATTATCGTCTCATATTTCTCCCAGTTGCCATTATTTTCATACTTTCAATGATCTATTTTCCTTGATCCTCTTTCTGGAAATGCAATTTTCCAATTTACCAATTTACCAATTGCACTGCCATGGTAAAAAAACTATTCCTTTTATTCGTCTGTCTATCCATTTGTGTGGCTGTTTTTATCCGTCTGTCTGTCTATCTGTCATTGTCTTCGCTTTAACATCGTAGCCTCCTCCTAATCATCCTTTTCCTCCTCCTCTCATACAGACCACTTTCAGTGTCGTCTCTCCGCAGTTCTCTTCATCTCTCTCATCTTCCCCTCACCGAGGCGCTTCCCTCTCACGTTATCGTATTAGTGTCTCATGCCTCACCTTCCCTCACCCCAATTTCCTCCCTTCTTTCTCGTGCTTCATCCGTCTGCTTCTCACTATAACCTCTCATCCTAATTTATCTGACATTTTTTTTCTCTCTCTCTCTCTCTCTCTCTCTCTCTCTCTCTCTCTCTCTCTCTCTCTCTCTCTCTCTCTCTCTCTCTCTCTCTCTCTCTCTCTCTCTCTCTCTCTCTCTCTCTCTCTCTCTCTCTCTCTCTCTCTCTCTTTTTCTCTCTCTTCTTATCATCTTGTCATTTGTATTCCTTTCGTATCCTTCGTTTCATCATCTGCTTCTGTTTTTGTTTGCACAGCCATAATTTTTTTTCGTTTTTCCCTTTATTTTTTTCACCTTTTTCGACTTATATTTTCAATTAACACCGCACCTCTTATCTGTTCTTCGATTTCGTATCCTCCTTTGGTCTCCCCTATGCTTTCTCTTATCATCTCGTGTCCTTTTACACTGCCAGTTCCTTGTTTTGTCTTGTTTAGTCTCGTCTCCCGTTCCCTTCCCTCCATGCTATCATCCTTTTTATTCTTTCCATTTTTTCTTTTTCTTGTACATTCTTTCTTTTCGCAACTTTCCTTGTAACTTCTCACTTTTTTTCTCTCTATCTTCAGGTTTTCTCCACTTTTTTATTGCTGTAGTATATTCCCTCCCTTCCCTCCCTATCTCTCCCATGCATCAAGATGTGATGCACCGGAGCATTTGTCTTCCTGAGAGGAGAGAGGCAACATACTGTTTCTCATTAACCCTGGAACACCTGCCTATCCCAGCACTCTCCACGCCCTCACCGCCTTAGGAGGAGTGAAAGGAGGAGAAGAAGTGGGGAGAGGTAATAGGATGTTAAGAGGCGGGTTAGGAGAGGAAGAGGAAGGAAAAGGAGTGAGTGGCGTGTGAGAGGGAGAAAGGTAGATAAGATGAGGAAAATGTGATGATGAGGACTTGGATGAGGAGAGTGCTCTGTAGGAGGTGAAGAAGAATTATCAGGAAATAAAGGGAAGAGGGAATGCAGTATGTACAAGCTTTATATAAAGGTACGAGGGTTTTCCTGTTACTGTAAAAGGGGGACAAAAGAAGAAAAATACAAATGCTCTGAATTTATATGAAGAAAAGACATTCACGGATCTCGAAAAGACAAAAGATAGAATGTGGTGTAGGCGAAGGCTGAGGAGGATGAAGGGGAAGGAGGAGGAAGACGCGGGCATTTCAAACATAAATCTTTCAAAGACGAGATATTTGTCTTCGCTGGTGAGACTCGTGACCCTCTCGTATTTTTTTCTTTGGTCTGAGAATGTGGCAAGATGATTCCTCTTTCCCTCACTCCCTTCATCTATACCCTGCCCCCCCTCTCCCTACCCTCCACGACCTCCTGTTACCCTCCCTCCATCCGTCCCTTCCTCCCTTCCTCCTTACAATGCTTTCTTTTCCCTCTTCATTTCCTTTGAATGTGTGGCCACCTTTTTTCTGTTTAACTTTTATGAATTTTTTCTTGGGAAATATGGCATCGTTGTCCTTCTCTTTCCTTCTTTTCCTTCCCAGTATTGGTATCCTGTTTGTCTGCTCTCCTTTCTTCTGCCTCTCATGCTTTCACCTCTGCTCATGCTTCCTTTTTTTTCCTTCTCTTACCCATAGAGGGGAAATTCAATCTGAAAACACATACACAGATAACAAAATTATAAAAATCTCCACTACATGTCTTTCTCTACTTAAGAGGAAAGTAATGTCATTTTTTCTTACACTAAATATCCTCCTTTTTTTAATCATATTCCCTTTGAGATGCGGTCCGATCCAATCCCATCCAATGATGTTTGGGGTATAGTGCCTTATCAACGGCACCCTTGCGTTGGTTTACTGCGACTTTATCCCTTTTGTTGCTTTTGTTGCTTGTGGTGTTACTGCTGGATGTTAAGTTTTTTTAACCTATTTCCTTTCTTCTTCCATAAGGTGAACAAGACATCTATGGTGAATTATATTTCTTGTGGGTCAAAGTTGAATAATATGCTTCCTATTATTTCATTTATATTTTCATTATACGGCTGTTGTAGTTTCTGTAATTTCTGTCTTTCTATATTGTAGCCCGGGCATTGCAGTAAAAAGTGTTCTAGGTCTTCATTCTCTGCCCCACACACTGGGCACTTTGTGTCGCCATCGGTGTGTCTCCTTCTGTCCTGCAGTTCAAGGCTGTTAGTTCTGAGTTTAAACAGTAATGTTGACTCTGGCCTATTATCATACAATTTTCCATTCCTCCCATATGTTTCTTATATTCTCTATATATAACCAGGCTTGATTTTTTCTCCATTTCTTCCTTCCACTGTTTTGTATCCCATTCCTATATCTTCTTATTCAATTTTCTCTGTTCATTCTTCCTAATTCCTCAAGACTACCGCCAATTTCCATCATATATGACTTGCAATTTTTGATCCATTTATCTTTTCGATCATCTTTTGTTTCCTGCATTACTCGTGGTATCAATTATTTTTTTTCTTCCTTCATCACTCCATTTACATATCCCAATCTTGCCTTCATGATTCTTGTCTTGACCAGAGATGCTCCTATTTCCCCTCTCATGCCTGCCAGTGTTGCATAGCCTCTTGCTCCCAGAATTGTCCTGTGCACTGTGTTTTCTATTCTTTGTAATTTTTCCATCTCTTCTTTGTTGTAATTTATTACTCCTGCTCCATGCAATATAGATGGTAATGCTACTGACTTCCAATAGGTTTTTCCATTCAGTAGTCTGTTGCAGCTCTTCAATATTATGCTATACGTCATGTTTGCTAATTTTCCTGCCTTGTTAATGCAGTTTTTCTTATGGTTCTTGAAACAGTTCTTGCTGTTGTTTATTTCTACTCCCAGGTACTTTATTTGGTCCACTACCTGCACGCCTTCTAATTTTGTTATTTCTTCTTTAACGTTCAACAGTATGAAGTTACTTATCTCCTTATTTAGTTCCAGGCCACATTCTTCACTAATTTGTCTCAATGCTGTCAGGTTTCTTCTGGCTTCTTCCAACGACTCTGATATTTGTAATCCATCATCAGCAAAAATAGGTATGTTTCGTTTTTTCTTTCATCTTTGTATCCCAATCCACTTTCTTCCAGTTTGTCTATGATCATGTAGGTTATCATTTTGAAAAGTGTGGTTGACCCTGTACAGCCTTGTCTAATGCCACTGCTTATTTCTATCTCTATTTCTTTATCCTTGCTTATCTTGACTTTTGTTTTATCTTTTTCATATATAATTTTTACACATTCTATTATCCTACTGTCAATTTTATATTTCACTAATGTAGCAATACATTTCTCTCTTTTCACTGAGTCATAGGCCTTTTTGAAGTCAATCGCTGCCACAAATAATTGCTATTTGTGTTGGTATGCGTTGTTGATGCATTGTTGTAGTAAATATAGGTTGTCCTCCAGTCTCCTTCCCTTTGTAAATCCTGCTTGTTCTTCCTTGTCCTCTCCATTAAGCCTTATGTATTCTTCCAGTTTCTCTTTCAAAATGTTAATAAACAGCCTATACATTTGGTTTGTCAGAGATATGGGTCTTAAATCTTTCACTTCTGGTTTACTCTTCTTTGGTATCAATACTGTATTTGATTCTTTCCAACTTTCTGGTAATTTCCCACTATTTAGTATTTTATTAAAACATTTCTTTAAATTGTCTCTACAAATCTTGCTGTTACTCAATGCTTTTACTAACTCTGGTTTGATCTTGCCAGGTCCTGCAGCTTTACCATTTTTTATGCTTTTTGTATGATTAACTATATCCTCTTCACATTTTTCTGTTAATTTCATTATTTTACATTTGCTTTCTTGCCACACGCTTTCTTGCTTTACATTTATCACACGGTATTTTATGGGTAACTTCAGTTTATGTTTTTATCCCTGAAGAAATATTCAGTTTTGTGCCGGCATTTAGATTTAGTTTGATAATGCCCTGATTAATTCGAGGGATTTATTAATTATCTGATTCATACGTATTGAATTTTATACCAGTAAATAGGCGTTCACACCTAGGTGTGAAACGGGTTCGAGTTCGTATTCCGTTCAGTTATGGAGTAAAATTATTAGATTGTAACACCAGCGCGTGAGGGAGGGAGGGAGAGAGGGAGGGAGGGAAGGAAGGGGGGAGGGAAGGAGGGAGGGAAGGAAGTGGGAGGGAGTGAGGGAGGGAAGGAAGGAAGGAGGAGGGAGAGGGAAGAAAAGAAGGAAGATATATATTTTTTTCTCTCATTCTACTACTACTACTACTTTTTCTACTACTACTTCTCTACTACTACCACTACTACTGCTACTACTGCTACTACTACTAATACCACTACTACTACTACTTCTACTACTACTACTACTACTACTACTACTACTACTACTACTACTACCACTACTAGTACTGCTACTATTACTACTACTACTACCACCACCACCACTTCTACTACTTTTTCTACTACTACTACTCTAATACTACCACTTCTACCACTACTTCTACTACTACTACTACTACTACCACTACTACTACTACTACAACCACCACCACCACCACCACTACTACTACTACTACTACTACTACTACTACTACCACCACTACGACTACTACTACTACTACCACTACTACTACTACTACCACCACCACCACCACTACTACTACTACTACTATTACTACTACCACTACTACTACTACTACCACTACTACTACTACTACTACTACTACTACTATTACTACTACTACTACTAGTACTACTACTACTGCTAATACTAATACTACTAATACTATTTTTTCCAAAAAAAACATACATATACACACATACCTTCTATCTAGATTAAAACATGACCAAATCATGTTTTTTTTCTGTTTTTTTACATGCCAGTTCTTTTTTTCCTTTCTTTCTTTCTTTCTTTCGTTCTTTTTTTCTTTATTTTTATTTTTTTAATACGTTTTTTTTTTTTTTTTTATAAAAAAAATTCTTTTTCGAAGATCAGACAAAAAAATTGTCAAAGAATTTCGGGTAAAAAATATGATCGAGAAAGAGAGAGAGAGAGAGAGAGAGAGAGAGAGAGAGAGAGAGAGAGAGAGAGAGAGAGAAAGAGAGAGAGAGAGAGAGAGAGAGGAGAGGAGAGAGAGAGAGAGAGAGAGAGAGAGAGAGAGAGAGAGAGAGAGAGAGAGAGAGAGAGAGAGAGAGAGAGAGAGAGAGAGAGAGAGAGAGAGAGAGAGAGAGAGGAGAGAAGATATGAAAACCCGAAGAAGCCAAAAAAGATAATGGAAGAAAATAGTAGGAATAAGGAATGGAAGATATCAATCAATCTATCATTGGAGGCATACGCCGGGAGCACGTTGCCTCGCCCAACCAACGACGCCACTCCCAGGGATCACCACGCGCGAGTCCCCATGCAGGCTCCTTTCCCATATCAAGCAGCTCTCGACAAGAAACATCAACTTGCCCAAGCCACAGGCCTTGTGGGCGCCCCCTTGGCCTCCTCCACTCCGGATTGTCTCTTACAGATACAACCTGATGGGAAGGATAGGTTTCAGGGTAGCGTGCCACATGCCCATATAGCCAAAGTTGGCGCTTACGGACTATGCAGGTAATAGGCCTCGATTCAGTCTCACGTGCAATCGCTGATTTGACACGTAATCATCCCAGCGATACCCCATGATTCTGCGAAGACAATTATAACCAAAGGCATCGATTCGTCTATCTAAGTCGCTATTTAGTGTCCATGTCTCACAACCATAGAGTAAGACAGGTATCACAAGCGACTTGAAGATCCCGATCTTTGTCCTCCTGCACAGGTACCGACACCGCCAAATACTCCTGCTGAGCGAGTCCATAACACTGTGGGCTATGCCAATCCGCCGTAAGACTTCTTGACGTGATCCGCCGTCATTATGGACTGCGCTACCAAGGTATTTAAAACTTTCCAAGATCTCAATGTCCTCGCCGCACGCATGAACATAATGTACTGTTTCATCTAGTAAGCCTCCAAACACCTGGACCTTGGTCTGAAGCCAGGAAACCTCAAGTCCCTAAGGCTTTGCTTCCTCGTGTAGCGCCTCGAAAGCCATCAGCAAAACCTCCAGCGACTCAGCAAAAATTACTGCATCATCGGCTAAAACAAGATCAGTGATCTTGGTGTTGCCGAGGGATGCTCCATAATCACTTCGATCTTCAATTATGCCCAATACCCAGTGTTGAAAACAAGTGCAAAACAAGTCTTTTCAACAAGTGTTGAAAAGTGATGGGGCAAGGACGCACCCTTGCCTCACTGCTGTATTAACAGGAAAGAAGCTGGATACACCTCCCCCACACTTCACAGTACTCTCAGTCCCAGAGTACAGACCAGTCATCCAGCCAATAGTCCTTGCAGGAATCCTGCGAAGTCGCAGATAATCGCAGAGTGACTCACGATGCACTGAGTCAAACGTCTTCTTGAGATCAACGTTGGCTGCAAGCATCCCCTGTCGAAACTCACGTCGGCGTTCCACCAGGACACGCAGCGCTAGGATACAGTCCGTTGTTGACTTACCATGCGTGAACCCAGACTGCTAAGGTCTCTGATGCTTCAGCAGATGACTGCGGGTCCGTGTCAGCAATAGATGGGCAAGCACCTTGCTTGGCACGCTGAGCATTATAATGTCGCGGTAATTGCTGCAGTCATTACGGTCCTCTTTCCCTTTCCAGATAGGGACGACCAGCCCCTTTTTTCATGGAAGAAAAGGAACGTGTAATAATGGAATAAAAAGATGGAACAAACGAGAGTGAAGTTAAAGAAAAATAAACAAGAAAAAAAAGATGTTGTAAAGAAAATATAGGAAGAAGGGGAAGAAAAGATAAAGAGAATAAAAAAGATAATTAAGTCATTGGTATGTATAACTTAATATTTGTTTGTGTGAATACGGAATATTCTACATCTCCTTGCATTTCGATATTTGTTTTACCTGCAAGGCATTTTCTCCCCCACAGCATATTTTAGTGGGTGCACAATCTTCTTCCTCCTTCTATTCATATTTCGTATTCCTTGGCAACTTTTTTGTATTCCCAGGTGATTAATTTTTTCCACAATTTTCTCTGTTCTCTCTCATCTCCTTCCTCCTTTCGTCTATTATTCGTCCGTTTTGTTTATGTATATCCTCAGTCCCCCCTCCCTTCTGTCTCTAATTTTCTCACCACTCCTCTCCCCTCCTCTCCTCTCCCCTCCTCTCCTCTCCTCTCCTCTCTTATTAATAGCCTATTGCTACTTTGTTCCCCTACCTATTCACTACTTTCTTTCCTTTATCACTGTCTGTATGTGCACCCCATCCCCCCCTCTCTCTCTCTCTCTCTCTCTCTCTCTCTCTCTCTCTCTCTCTCTCTCTCTCTCTCTCTCTAGATACACGATCACTATCAACATGACTTTCTCCTTATGTTAAGCTGGATTATAAGAAATTTCAGTTATGCTCATTCGTCTTGGGGGGGGAGAGAGAGAGAGAGAGAGAGAGAGAGAGAGAGAGAGAGAGAGAGAGAGAGAGAGAGAGAGAGAGAGAGAGAGAGAGAGAGAGAGAGAGAGAGAGAGAGAGAGAGAGAGAGCATAAAACGACATATTAAAGACGCAGTAACTCCGTGTGAGAGGGAGGAAAACAGACAGACACGACAGTAAGGAAGATGGTAGAGTGGGATTCGCGAAGAAATATTAAAGAAGATCAAGTAAAATTCAGGGAAGATAAAGAAAGAAAAAAGAAGAAGAGGGATTTGAGAGAAAAAAATGTCAGGGAAAAGGAACAGTTGGTTGAAAAAATATAAAAAAGATAATGATCTCATACATACACACACACACACACACACACACACACACACTTCTTGACCAGAGCTCGTCCAGAACGGAAGCAAGGAACCCTGCTCCGACGTTCAGTTCAAGCTTATAAGAAATCAATATCAATCTGTACTACAAAACACCACACTACTTGTGTCATTGCTGTGAACCATCGGATAACTCATCAAGACAACAGTACATTTGTGAGTTTGCTGAAACTTCTACACCATGGACCCGGAACTACTCAACACACTGCTTCAAACACAACAATCGGCCTACAAAGGGGCTACGGATATTCTGGTAAGCCAGTTTAATTCTAGAATTGATAGCCTTGAAGCTAAAGTCAATGATCTAGTCCGGAGTCTAGAATATAGCCAACAAGAAATTGATGATATATTGGGTGAAAAAAAGAAAAAAATTTAAAGGGAAAAGAATAAAGACCGAAAAAAACCTGAGAGTTGAATTTTGGGGAAAATGAAGCACTAAGGCCCAAGCTCAAAATCTTGAAAGACGTTTTCCCAAATACCAAGAAAATTACAGCAGCCGGAATAATTGAGGATTAGGTTTAGTAAAGGTGATGGCAGCGAGACGGGGGAGAAAAACCGCTGAGGGGTAAAGGGACCGTTCAGAATAAGGGGCTTTCAACTACCGGCAGAACTTTCGAGCGCGCCCACGGTGGGACGCGCCAGGACGGCAAGCCCCCCCCATTTCGTTCCCCGCTTCAACTTTTCGCTGAACGTGAAGCGGTTATGAAAATTTGCAAGAAAATTTTTAAAAGGGACTGCATCTACACCCAATGGGGGGACCTTTGCCTGCCTCCCAAGAAATATTTCAAAAACCAAAAATCCATCAGCCCCGGCCCATAAAAGGGAAAAAACACGGAAAAATTGCCTATTTTAAAATACACAAAGGGCATCATCAAGGAGAGGACCACCAAACTAGAACATTTTGACACCCAACATGAAGGGGCCCAACGACGGAGACCAAACCCCTGGGAAACCTTTCAACACGGTCAAAACTAGGGTTTGTCCCATGAACCGGGGTTTTGGAAGGCGGGTTTGACAAGGAGAGAAGCGCTTCAAATCAGGGGCCCAAAAACGTTTCCTATTAGGGGCCCGGGTTGAGGTGACCCGAAAGGGGAGTGGATACTGATAACTCTGTGGGTGGAACCCCAGCCCATAGTTCTGGTCATATCCCAGCACAGCAGTAGAGGCTCCCGCAAATTTGGCAACACTGACGCCACGGGTTTGCCAGATGGGGGTGCTCCCAAACCCGGTCACGGGGGAGGGGGAAAACAACAGGGGGGGTAAGAAGAAGAAAAAAATACAAGCTGTTTTTAAAAATTTAAAACTCTTTACTTACATCCCACTTATTTGAGGGGATTTTATTTTTCCCATTTCACCCCTTAGAGGGATAATGAATTAAATGTGTTTTTTGTGCAAATGTAATGATGTTTCTTTTTGAAAATTTAAAAATTACTAAAAATTTTCAACCCGTTAGATTTTCATTTTGTTAGATATGATAATACTGGTACTCTTTTTAAAATTAAATAAAAAGAATGCCCAAAATGTTTTCATGTGATCCCTCAAAATTTTGTTCACTATTTTATAAATTTTGGAATATTTGCTGTGTTGCAACAAACTACAACCTTTTGAAGCCCAAAATTTTACGCTTAAGCAAGGGTTAAATATGACGTAGGGGTTTTCTAAAACCCCGACTTGAAAATGCCCTTTTTGCCCCTTTATATGAAATGAAGGTTTGGTTAAAAAATGCACCCCCAAAGCATGAAAACAGGCACGGAGGTGGAGTGGCCCATGATGTGTCTGAACCCTATATTTCTCAATTTCTGCATAATTTAATTTTTTTGTAAACCCTTATCGAATGTCTGTATTTTGAGTATTGTGTGGTAGAGATAGGTTTTTCCAGCTTCTTTATATATAAAAACCACCTAATGGAAATTTATGAATATTTTTATTAACAAACAAAAGAGGTTCTTGGAATATATGAAAGTCGGGGCCTATAGTCCCCTATATTTTTTTTGGGGGGGGAAACCCATTAACTTTTTAAAAACATAAAAATTAAAATGTTACTAAATTTTAAACATTAATGAAAATTTTTCTCTCTTCCCGGGCAACCCCCAAACCCACCGGGTTTTACCCCAAAAGGGCCCACATTTTCCCTGAAATATATTGGCCCTAATCAGGCGAGCTAATTCTAAAAAATTTCATAGTCCCAATATTTGATATTTTTCTGACCTTTTTCCAGTCTTTTCCCGTTTTTCTTAAACCCCAGCGGCCCGGAAAACCCGGAAGATTGTAAATGAGGGGGTTTTTGGCCCCAGAATATCAAAACTTTTTTTGGGATGGTTGTCACAAGTCATTTGGGGGGAAAAATATATTAGTTTTCTAGTTGCTTAACAATGCAATGATTGTTTTTAAAAAATTTCAATTTAATTTATTTCAATCCCAATTTTCCTTTTAAGTGGGTAAAAACCACAAGAAAAATCAGAGAGAAAGCCCATATTTAACCCGGGGTTTGGGTTTAGAGGCTTTAAAGGAAAAGCTTCGATTTTGAAACGACTTGCTGATAAAGGCCAAGGGACTTTTTAAGGGGTAAGTAAAAAACGGTATTTAAAAAAAATTAAAAACTCACTACTACGTACTGCTAAGGACGAATTTTAAAAAAAACCCAAACTTAAAGAAAACCCCGGGGGTAATGCAAAAAGCACCTTGAAAACAGTAAATCAGCTACAAAAAAGGGAAAAAAATCTTTTCAAATAACATGTTTTATTAACCAAAATTTATTTTTCCCTGATACTCCCTAAGCATTTAAGGATCATTTTCTTAATATTCCCAAAACGATTATTCTAAACCAGTGTCGTTTTAAAAATTTTTGGATAGCTTCATAACTCTTAAAAATTGCAAATATAAATATTCCCCTGTAATCATTGAAATCAAACCCTAATAAAATTTTTAAAAATTTAAAATGCAACTGGCTAGGTTTAATTCCTGAAGCCGTCCCAAAAACCAAAACTTTTGAATATATAACAGTTCCTCCTACACATATTATAAATTTATTTTTTAATCTTTTGATTTTTTCCCGTAATTTGAAAAAATAGCAAAAGCATTTTTTTCACAAGTTGGTAGAAAAAATAAAAATAAATAATTACAGTTAAATCCATTCTACCGTAAAATTAGAAAATTTTGGGAAAAAAGCAATTATTTAAAGGGCTCTGTAATTTTTTTGGAAAATAAAAATGTATTATTGACGTCAATCCCGGTTTTTGGGAAAAATTTAGGTCCCCCAAAAATCCCCTCTTTTACTTTTTGTCTCCATTTGGTATATAATTAGTTTAAATTTTTTATGTCGCAAGTGTTTTCTTGATTACCCAAAGGCATTGACTCATTAGACTATACAAAACACATGCAAAAAACAATGAATTTTTGGGTGAGGAGACCTGCTTAAAACTTATTAGGAGCTACTTATTGATCCCCAAGCAATTTTTCTCTGTAAGGGGATTTTAAATTTGAGTGAATTTCCTTTTCAAAAAAAAGGTGTTCCACAAGGTCGTTTTTAGGCCCCCTCGTTTTGATATATGTAAATGACAAAAAATAATGAAAGGGTAATAGTGCAAACCTTTTACCTTATTCGCAGATGGACACAAGCTTATAGTCACAAAACAAAAAGTTTTTTACCCCTTCAAAATAAAAATTTCCAGGGAATTTAAACTAAGGGTAAAAAAATTTGGTTTAAAGCAAAAATTTAAAGATTTAATTTTTCATCAAAAAAAAACAAATCTTAGGTTTTTCTAAAAACGGGTCTTTTGTGAGGGACTTGGTCCCTGTGGGTATGGGTGGGAAAATTTGGAAACCGTGACCGGTGGGGGTTTTTCATTTTGCAAAGTCGATATTTTTGGGGTTAATACCCCGATGCGGCCCGTGTATTTTATATGCGGGTTTGAAGTGTCTTTCCCCCAAATTTAGCCTTTCCTTTGGGGTTTGGGGGTTGGGGAACTTTCGCCCGTAATCGTGGGGTCCCAGTTAATTTTCCGTGAAATCCCTTTTTGAAATACATTTTTTCCCTTTTTTTCTTAGGTAAAAAAGGCGGCTACTAGAAAAGCTTCGCCCCGATGTGGTTGCTCGACAAAGCTCCAGAACTAGACATTTCCTTTGGGGCTCGCTTGCCCGGCGGGAGAAGTGTTCCTTTTCTTCATGTAAACAGCACCACTATTCAAGAAAAAAATGTCCCCGATTTTCCTGGGCCGGAACGAGTGAGAAGCTGAAGGCCATCTGGGGCAAGGCGAAAAAGACAACGGAAAGCCCACGCGAAATTAGAAAGAAAAAGTCAAAAATCTGTTTGAGGAGTACCAAGCCGAGGAAGGAAACGGGAAAAGGATAAATGACGGGGCCGAGTGAAGGGGGAAGATTTTGGAAAAAGGGCCCACCTGGAAAATCTTTTTGAAATCTCCCGAGCAGCGTTCTTTAAAGGGGGGAAAATTTGGGTGAAAACAAAAGCTTTCTCATTTGCAGAGAGAAGTCGGGCCAGTTCGTCCATGGCCGGCGTCGATGTCGCCGAATGGCGAAAGAAAAGGAAAAAAAAGAAAAACCGCTAAGAAGTTTGGGAAAAAGCTAGCGGAAAACAGGGGGCTGAAACGGGGAAGCCTTTCGGAGAAGGGGGGAAATATCCGCGATCTGGGTTTCTATCGTCTATTTTCACGCGGAAGATTTAGGAAAGGCGACTAAGGCCCCCCGGGAACAAAATTACCCCGGGGGGAGCCCCCAACAAACAAACTGTCCCCAAAAATCGAAACTAAAATCGGCCTGGGGCCGAGAAAGGGGGTCCTTTCGTCAGGCCTTTGAGCGCTTACATCCCCGACAGCGAAGGGCTTGGGCCCCGATGTCAGTCAGGGTTTTCATTTTTGCCCAGCCAATTTTCCACGTTCAAGGACCGGAAAAGGGAGACAATTGCCATTTAACTGGAAAGGGAGGCCTTCAAAAGGGTCCCCCTTCGGGTTCCCACTGGGACGGGAAAATACTACCGAAAGCGACTTTGAAATGGGGTTAAAAGGACCGCATTGCCGTGATTGCGCCCGGGCCCGAAATTCGAGGAGATCCCGGGATTTCCCCGGCACCCAAAAAGGGAAAAGGGACAAAAGTCCAAGGACGGTTTTAGGAGGTTTGAGCGAGTCGGGCCAGGGAAAAAGGTTTATTTGGGCCCTTTTTTCGATTTCGACGGCCCAACAGCGGCATGCTCGAGGCGCCTGGTACACCGGAAAATCTCTTCGGCGCTCCCTGCTTTGGCTGGCATTTCCGGCACCACTACTGGAGGGGGGGCTTGAAGCACGTTCCCCACCCCCAAAAATGCTTTCCCGGGCCCTTTCCCCTGGGACCCAGAAACCCCAAACCCTTTAAGCGCTTCCCGTCCCGTTGGGGAATCCCCTTTATCGTGGTCGGAACCCCAATTTAAAAGGATGAGGGGCCCGGAGAAGCCCTTTGAGTGGGCCCCCCGACAGATGGTTACGCTCCTGCAAAAGTTTTCCATGCGGAAGCAACCCACGAGAGGATTTCGTGAAAAACCCCCCTCCGGGCTGTGCCTCTTTTCCTCGGAGGGAAACGAGGGAAAATCCCGGGGTTTCCGATTTTCCCGGGGCCCACCAACCCAAACAAGGGGAATTGGGCCCAAAGGGCCAAAACGGGCCCTCAAGATGATGCTTTTTCGGGGGGAACCCGTTTTTAGCTGCCCGCTCGCATTCAAAAAGAGGCCTCCGTTTAAGTGGCGCTGTTGGCAGCCTTTGTACACAGACACTGGCACGAGGCATGATTTTGGGGTACGCCCCCAAAGAGCGTTTTTGGAGGGTCCCGCAGGCTCTTAAAGAGTATCCTGACCCAAAAAAGTCGGGGGCAGAGGGGGGACCCCGGGCTCTTTTTTTGTACCTTTTGGATCTTTAGCAGGGCCCGATCCCCGCTGGGTTTCTTTGACCCCACAGAGTAAGGATGGGGAGAAAAAGCGGGGGTGCGGAGAACCTGGTAAAGGGCCCGCGTCCAAGAAGGATTTAAGAGGGGTCGAGGGGGAAAAGGGTTTAGAGGACCCAAAACCCCCGACCCTGAGCGGCTTTTTGTCACCCGTCGCAGAAAACAGCGTTAGCTGCTGAAGGAAACGGGGAAAAAACCCCCCCAAAAACCTACCGGCGAAGCACTGAAGAAAACCCCCTTTGGGCTTGAAGGGGGGTCAAGACAGCGCTGAGCGTTTCGACGCCCTCCCTCAAGCAGTTCGCCGGCGGGTGAAAGGACGAGGGCCAGCCCCCCGACCCCCTTGGGGCGTCGTCAAGACCACCGCAGCGAGGTTCCCAAGCGGACCCCAAAGGCCCCATGCTCGGCCTTCTCCCTGGAGGGCGATAGAGGTTTCGTCAGGTAAAACAGAGGCCCATTTAGTGTGTGGGTCGACAGGCACTGAAGAACCCCCGGGCAGGCTCGGGAAATTTTTGGGCAATGCCGGGCTGAAAGGTGAGGGGGCCCCCGCTCCCAGTACCTCCCGCGCGTCGACAAAGGGACTCCGCAGCCCAGGTTCCCAAGCGGGCCCCAAAACCGCCGTCGGCCTCCCCCCTCGCGGGGTACGGCAGTCATGTGCCGACCCGTACAAATTTTTTTTGGAATTTTTTTGAAAAAAGTGTCAATCGCATCCCCTTTTGAATAATTTAAAAAAGGGCAAATTTGATATGGCGAAGTATCCCGAAAAGTTTTTTTTCCCCAGAAATATGGAACAAACCCTAGGTGTACAGTCGACAAAAAAAAGTTTTGGGTCATAAAGGGTGAGTATTTCAACTGGGAAAAAAACATTTCTCAGTTTGTTTTTAGGATAAACCAAGATTTTGGTTGGGCTTGTATCGCATTTTGTTAAAGACTCACAACCCAAAGGGAAGGTAAAACCCTTATTATACACTTTGTTTTTTCCAAAATGGGGATTGAAATCAAATTTTTGGGGGGCACTTGGCCAAACATTTAAGACATGTTTTTCAAGGGGTCAGAAGGGAATTTACGCTTTAACCTTAAAGAAAAAATTTGATGCAACTGAGTATTTTCATCTTTAAATTTATTAAAAGTCCCTTGTATCCATAAATACTTCATGTTGATAACTATATTTAATTCAATAAAAAAGAATGATAACACCTTCCAGGTGCAAGATCATGCTCATAATACCAGAAGAAATCAAATTTATTTAGTATGTCCTCCATCTAGAACCACACTATACAGTAATTATATCCTGTGTCTCGGTCCTAAGGTGTGGAATTCCTTACCTAGTCTAGTAAGAAACAATATCAATGTTTGTACCGTTAACAGCTTCAAGTATAGACTAAAAAAAGTTTCTTTTTGCATTCACAAACACAATGAAAGAATACATATAATATCTGAGCTCTTTTTTTTTGCTGCACATATGATAACATATTGTGAGGGTCAACTTGTATACTTTGTTGATATTTACATAATTCAAGTAAATATCAATGATTAAGTTGCGTATGTGTACATTGTGTGTGGATGAGTATGTGTGTGTGTGTGTGTGTGTGTGTGTGTGTGTGTGTGTGTGTGCGCGGGTGTGTGTGTGTGTGTGTGTGTGTGTGGTTTCAACTATTTTATATGTATGAATGTGTTTACTGTATGCTCGTATATGTTTATATGTGTGTGCATGTGTATGGTATGTATATATATGTATGAGTACGTGTGTGTGTTTATATAGATAGTATACGTTAGTATGAGCTTAGGATATTTACAGATGTTTTGTATGAATACTACATAGAGATGATATAATAGTCTTCGCTCTGGAATGTGCACATATTACCTTGCTTAGTAACTGGGTCTGCTAACGAGAGTTTTCTCAGCAGACTTTTCCACGAAAGGTTAATGACGAATTTAATATTTTTGTGTGTTCTTATGGCAATAAAATGTTTGAACTTGAACTTGAATTTGAACTTGAACACACACGACGAGGAAAATAAAAATAACCTTTTGGTGTACTATTGGCCAAATGAACGTTTGACCAATTTTCTGGACAAGTGGCACATGGAGACAGCGAGAGAGGAGAGAGAGAGAGGAGAGAGAGAGGGGAGAGAGAGAGAGAGAGAGAGGAGAGGGAGAGAGAGAGAGAGAGAGAGAGAGAGAGAGAGAGAGAGAGAGAGAGAGGAGAGAGAGAGAGAGGAGAGAAAAGAATATTATATATAAAATATATATAGAGAGAGAGAGAGAAGGAGAAGAGAGAGAGAGGGGAGAGAGAGAGAGAGGAGAGGGAGGGGGTAGAGGAGGGGGGAGAGAGAGAGAGAGAGGGAGAGAAGAGAGAGAGAGAGGGAGAGCAGAGAGAGAGAGAGAGAGAGAACTAGGTGATAGAAATAAGGAGAAGGAAAGATAACATTGGGGAGAGAGACAAGATAGAGAAAACTAACTTTTGGATAGAGGGAAAGCGTGTGCAAAGTGGCAGCTGGTAGAGTAATGGGGAAGATGGGAGGGAGAGGCAGGAAGGGGGACGGGGGATGACAGTTGAGGATTGGGGAAGGAGGGGGGTAGCACAATAGTATGTACCAGCTGTTGCTTCTCACGCTGCCTCCTAGTGTCTGCACCCCCACCCCTTCCCCTCCAACTCCTTGCCTGAGTCCTTTACCTCTTATTGCCTCCTCCTACCTCACCGCACTTCTAGTACGTCTCACACGTTGTCATGTGCTCGTTTGCTGTTACTGCTGTTGATGATACTAGTAGTAGTAGTAGTAGCAGCAGCAGCAGCAGCAGCAGCAGCAGTATTAGTTTGAGTTTATAGAGTTTATTGCCAAATATCAATTATATACATGAATATAAATATGCACATTTTATAGGCATTAGTCTGCTGAGCATGAGGTCTTTAGCAGACATAAAATCAGTTAACATCATATACATACGTATACGATGACGGCAATAATTTTCATATGAAGATTAACATATAAAAAATACATACGCATAGTGACAACATATTTATAAAAAAAGTACCTAAATTTCAGGAGCACAAATTTAGTGTATTATTATTTTTATTCTATAACACCTTGACTTTGCAAATTATATAAATACTGTTTAAGTTTAAATATAAATATAATGAAATTAGTTGCTTTTTTGATGTCATCTGGTAATGCGTTCCAACCTCTCGGGCCAAAACAATATATATAGAATATTTGTAGTGTTGTTCTTGGTTGTGGACATAACAAGTTAACATTGTTAACTCTGGTGCCTAGGCTGTGGCCTAGATATATTTAAGTTTTGACTATTATCATTCAAATCATTATACACAGTGAGAAGACAAAAATATTTAAGAAATAATTCAATTTTTTGTAACTGTAACTCATTGAATAAAAAATGTGTAGAGTCATGTTTCCCTCTGTATGTTATGTTTCTGAGCAGTTTCTTCTGTGTAACAATAGTTTCATTTTCATTTGACGGCCACGTTCAACCGCAGATCGACACACAATATATAATAAGAGGATAACACAAGGAATAATATATACTTTTCAAAGCATCAGTTGTCAGATTGTAACAAATGTTGTATAATATTCCACAAGTTTTTGACAACTTTAAGTAGACTGATTGGATATGATTTTTCCAATTCAAGTTTTCATCTATGATAACCCCCAAAAATGTTGTACATGCAACCCTCTTAAGTTCACACCCATCCATATATACTGGACATTTGTTGTATCCTACACATCGATTTTGAAATAGCATATACCTAGTTTTTGTAATATTTACCCTTAATTTGCTAGCTGAAACCCATATACTATTTTTTTCAATTTCAGTATTTAACACAGCATTCAAGTGATCTAAGTTGTTATCCTGTAGGAGCAGATTGGTGTTATCTGCATAAAGAACATAATTAAATTTATTACTGGCATTGGAAATATCATTTATTAATACCTAGAACAACAATGGACCCTGAGGTACTCCCCTGTCAACAGTTTTCAGTACTGATGTTTTCTTGTTACAATATACAGCTTGTTTCCTATTTGTCAAGTAACTTGAAAATATCTTTAATGGTGGTCCTCTTATTCCTATATTATTTAGCTTATCTATTGATATTTTATGGTCCAGTGAATCAAAAGCTCTAGATAAGTCCATGAATATGCCTGCAACCAAATGTTTTCTTTCCAAATTACTATAAACTTCACTTGTACATCTCATTATGGCTTTCTCTGTTGACTTATTATTACGAAATCCATATTGATTATCAGATATTAATAAAAAAAAATCCAAGAACCCTTTAAATCTATGAACAATAGCTTTTTAAAACACTTTACTGATCGAGGTTTAAAATATATATGGGTCTATAATTATTTTCATCATCATCATCACCAGATTTAGATATTGGTATCACTTTAGCAGTTTTCAGTTTGTTCGGAAAGCATCCTTGCTGGAAACATAGATTGATTATGTGGGTGAGAGGGACACCAATGTAATGTGCAGCAAGTTGGAGCAGTTTTAGTGGAATTTCATCACATCTTGGTGGTGTGTTTGCTTTTACAAATTTTAAATATTGATTAACCTGTTTCCTAGTAACAGGATACAGGTAAAAATAAATTTACGATGGATTATTAAGAAATTGAGAAAGAGAGTTTTGTTGTGCACCTGTTTGTTGCGGTGGGGAACCAGCTTTTTGTAAGAAATGTTCATTAAAAACATTTGCAGTGAGGCCACTATTAGTTTTCAGTTTGATTTTATTACACTGATTGACCTTTTTTCTACCCATTATACTATTTATTGTATTCCAAATTTATTTATTATTACCTTGTTCATTTTTAAACTTATCCTGAAAATATTTGTTTTTTGCAGCTCGAAGTAGTGTTACCAGCTTGTTCTTGTAAGCTTTATATCTTCGTCCATATAACAATGGCCATTTTGATGCCAACCTTTCAAGTCTGTGTTTCTCCTTGATACTAGTTTTCAATGCTACAGTTATGTAAGGCCTTCCTTTATTTTTAACGTGAACTTTAATGTTTCTTAATGGAAAACAAGATAAAATTGTATCTTTATATAACCTGTGAAATGTATCATATGCATCAATTGCGTCGTTAATATTTATAATTTGCAACCAGTTTTCACCTGATATTTCTTTTGTAGATAATTGATATTATTGTCAGATAAATTAAAATTCTTTCTACATATGCATCGTACTTATTCACTACTTTACTAAACTGAGAGTATACTGCAAAATTAGCTGTTATGTCTGAATAACCTATGTAATTGTTTAAGTTATTTTCCAGATGTGAGGTCCAAATATGATCTATTAATATGGCACAGTTTTCAGTCACTCACGTGGGCTTTGTTGTTAGTGGGAAGCAGCCATGTGAATACATAACGTTTATGAAATCAAAGACTCCTGATTCATTTGCTTTAAGTAAATATAAGTTCCAATCCCCCAGAAGAAAAAAAAATGTACTTTTTTAACGCTGTATAATGAAATATTTTCTTTAAAGCATTAAAAAATTCAAGCATGTTCCCCTTTGGTGGCCTATAAACAGATGCAGAAAAGTTGGTTTCCTTTCCATTATTCAATTGTACACAGAAACGCTCAGTAGTAGTAGTAGTAGTAGTAGTATCAGTAGTAGTAGTAGTAGTAGTACTTGAAATAGTAGTAGTAGTAATAGGACCACCACCACTGCTTCTAAAGCTACTGCTACTACTACTATTACTACTACTACTACTACTACTAGTACTACTACTACTACTACTACTAGTACTACTACTACTACTACTACTAGTACTACTACTACTACTACTACCTGTTGGTACTCAGTGCCCCTGCGTCGCCTCGGAAAATTAGCAAGCCTGTGTTCACGTACCTTTTAACTACACAATAATGACGGTGTTAACAGTAAAAAATAATAGATAACGAGGACAAAATGATGGTGGTGGTGTGGAGGAGGTGGAATTACAGGCATGGAAGGGTGGAGAGAAACACTGGAGAAAAGTGTGCGTGGTAAAAGTGAGATGAAAGGACGTTACTTTAGTGAATATTATATTTTTTTTCGTATCATGGTCTTGTTTTTGTTCATATTTATTCCTTACCTCCTTTTTCAGTTTTTCTTATTTATTAGATTTTTTCTTCTTTTTCTGCATTTTCTTGCGAAGTTATAATAATCTTAATTTATGGTAATCAATGATAATTTTAATAATAATAATGGGAATAGAAAAATGGCTCTTATTTTCATTATTATTGTTATTATAATTATCATCATCATCATCATCATCATCAGTAATAGCAGTAGCAGTATAGCATTAATGGTAGCAGTAGCAACAGCAGTAGCGAAGGTAGGTGAGGCAGCAACATTAAGGGTGACATAAATCGTTGCATGACGTTCCAGATGACATATGAACAATGCTGCTGATAGTAAGGAGAGGGAACAAGGGCAGAAACGCCTCAGTGGTGGATGTGCGGAGGGTAGCAGACGCCGCCATCCACCTCCTCCCCGGCCACACCCACCTGCTGCTGGACGGACCTGACCGCCCCGCTGTCAACTACGTCGCTCCGCCACCGTGGCAGCCCTCTGCCACCCAGGTGATTATCGCCACACTGCGAAGGCGTTGTGCACGCGGGAGGAGCTGAGGCAACACGCCCTGCAGGCGGTGGCGCACGCCAATGTTCCCAGCAGCGTCGCCCTGCAGGCGGTGGCGCACGCCAATGTTCCCAGCAGCGTCACGGTCGCTATCTACTACACCGACGGCTCCGTTGACCCTGAGAGAGGCCGGACAGGTGCTGCGGTGGTTACGGGCGGTGAGGTGCTGTCCTGGAGGACACCCGACCATTGCTCCACGCTGCAGACGGAGCTGGTGGCGATAGAGCGCGCCCTACAGCACGCCCTGGGCCGACAGGAGGAGGTTGTGGTGATTCACACCGACTCCATGTCTGCCCTGCAGGTCCTACGGCAGCCCCGCACACCGATGGACAACGTGCAGCTCACCACCGCCATCCTGGGCCACATCCAGGGCCTCGCCGCGCAGGGGCGCTGCGTAAGGTTCAACTGGGTGCCCAGCCACATAGGCGTCCGTGGCAACGAGGCGGCCGATGAGGCGGCCCGGGAGGCCACCAGACATCCAGCGGTGGCCTTGACTGT
>JACEEZ010000866.1:147124-152124 GCA_016584305.1 Chionoecetes opilio | reverse complement strand
TTTATACATCGACAAAACTTTATTTTTGTTTACATCGCTGTATCTTGTGTCGCCGTAACTTTTAAGGCACCTTCTTGGCGGTTATGTTTTGTTTGAACTTTGTGGAGTATGTTTCGGGCTGATAAAGGAGGACTTAATATGAAAGGAGGAGGAGGAGGAGGAGGAGGAGGTGGGAGGAGGAGGAAGAGAAACCGGAATAGTAGTAGGAGAAAATGCGGGGACAGACGCAACAATTGGAACGGAGCGGATATGTGTTGTAAAATTATTATGAGTTGGAGAATAAGTCTATCATTGCGGGAAGTCTCGTATACTGTCGCTTTCATCTATTTCAGATTGTACTAATTTCCATAATTAATTGACGTTTTCTTATCCACTTCGTCTCGATTTTAAACATTTTGGCGAAAATATACTTAAGAATCTCGAGTGACCTTATCGAAAAGTAAAGCACATGGCGAACTAATTTCCATAGGTTTGTGCTTACTTGATATAATGAAAATTTCGTGATAGAAGAAGGAATGTAGACAAACCATGCGTGGAATAGAGTATAGTTTACAGTTGAGTGTGGAAGTGGTTAATATGGAAGAAAATGAAGTGGGACAAGCAGTAGACGTTAGGGCTGGGAGAGACTTGACATGTTAAAGGGATAACAGATGGATGAGAGGGAAGAAGAGGGATTGGGATGGGAGAGGGAATTCTGTGATAATGGAATTAATAAGTGTTTATGAAAAGGAGGTGGAAGTAAGAGAGACGGGAAGGAAACGTTAGTTTAGAAGGTACGAGAGATGGGTGTGATGGGGGTGACAAAGGACCGTTGGAGGTGAGGGGTGGGGGAGTAAGGCTACCCAAGGGAGGCTCTGAGTGGCGCCCTGGAATCATTTGTCCACTGGCTCCAAACTGTTTTCCTCGCTTCCTCCTCCTTCTCCTTCTTTAAAGTTTTTCTCTCGTCCACATTTAAAGTTTTCATTTCCCGTGTGCCCTTTTTCTTTTAATGATGAATGTTTGTTTCCTTTACGGTACAAACGTTCTTTCTCATTTGTTTAGGAGCTTTTGCACGCTCCCCTTTGCTGACCATCTCATTCAATTGAATCTTCTACCTTTTGTGTCTGTCTTTTACGGCCTCTACCTGTGACCTTAGGTCCCTTTGCTTCGCCGCGCCGTGTCAACACACCAACACGCATCTCAGGACTTTTTTCCCCCCTTGATTATGCCCCTTCCTCCACGTCTGCCTTGTTCTCGCCCTTGTTCTGAGCTCCCTTGCCCTTGAGCTTCCCGACTTCTATTTCCTTCTCATCCTCCTCCTCCTCCTCTCCTCCTCCATCTGTTTTCCTTTCCTCTTCTGTAACTGCTCGCACCACTCGCACTGAAACTACATTTTCTATTGTGTCATTTTGTGTTTTTTGTCGCCAGGGAAACGGAATAATATGCTTCGTTTACCTCTGTACTCCCTTGGCTCTCCTGCACTCCTACCAAGTCATGGAAGGAAGCAGTGGGGAAGGAAGGAGGGAGGAAGAGGTTGTCACTCCACTTTTATTAACCTTGGGATACTGTCACAATGGGACGAACGCTCTCTCTGGGGAAATACAGAAACCAATAAAAACATTAATTTTTCTACACTGCCTCCCTGCTTCTTCCTCTTCCTCCTCATCCCTTGCTATTGCCACACTTTCTATTCAACGCCCTTGTCTCCCTCTCTCTCCTCCTCGTAGTCCAAAATGAGGCTTGAAACACCCAACAATACTGCGGCGACGTTAACTTGCCGCTCCCGAGAACTCAATTGAGAGATGATATAATGTGATTGGTATAGGATGGTGGGCGGAGTGAGAAGGGTGCTGAGGGGTAATTGTTGTTATTATTATTATAATTTGCTATATCATTATTATAGTTGTTATTATTATAACTTTATCATACGTGTTTCTGTTGTAGTTTATGGTCATCCTTCATCACATTATAGTAGCGTAATTAAGATGAATTTAATCTGGTCTTTCACAGTAAGGTACTCCCCTCCCCCACACACTCCCTGTCTCTCTCTCTCTCTCTCTCTCTCTCTCTCTCTCTCTCTCTCTCTCTCTCCTCTCTCTCTCTCTCTCTCTCTTCTCTCTCTCTCTCTCTCTCTCTCCCTCTCTCTCTCTCTCCCCTCTCCTCTCTCTCTCTCTCTTTTCTCTCTCTCTCTCTCTCTCTCTCTCTCTCTCTCTCTCTCTCTCTCTCTCTCTCTCTCTCTCTCTCTCTCTCTCTCTCTCTCTCTCTCTCTCTTTTTTTATTTATTTTTTATTTATTTATTTATACCAAGTTACAAAACACATAATTACAGAGTAAGTTACTATTCACATTACATAAAAAATTGTAACATTTACAGGCTAAAGGAGACATAATTAGTGTTCCCTATCTAAAAGCCTAACTCGTGATAATTGTGATCTCCTTGCCTTCACCTCGGCAGCCACGCGTTCACAAGTTCCTTGAACTCTTGAACAGTTGTACCACCAAAGGCGTGGCTGCGAGGCAAGGAGAGCATTCCACCAGTCGACGTAGACGCAGACGAACTGACGCTGGTGGTCCCAAGTACGACATCGGGGCTGTAGTAGCTCTGCGGGGGCTAGGGCCACGGCTCTTGTTGTAAGCTGGGCCCACCGTAGGGGCTGCCGGAGTGTGTGCAGGTGAGGCACCCGTTGCTGATGCACCTTGTACATCACGGTGAGGCCCACTACGTCTCGGCGGTGCTGAAGGCTGTGAAGTCGAAGTTCCTGCCCGGCACCGCTGTCCCTGATGAGCCTCACCGCGCGACCCTGTACCTTGTCAAGGAAAGCCAGGTGCTTGTTGGCCGCGCCGCCCCACCCGAGGCACGTGTACTCCATAGAAGAGCGGACCTGCGCCTTGTAGAGGACTTCCAGCCCCTTGCTGTCAAGGAGCCATGACATCCTCCTCAGGGATGCCAGCTTCCCCGAAGACTCTCTGGTGGGCCGCTCAATGTGGGCTTTGAAGGTCAGCCTGCAGTCGTAGGTGACCCCCAGTACCTCCACCTCGTCCTGGGGCACCAGCGTCTTCCCATCGCAGATAAGGCGCAGGACTGCGCTCGACCTGGAGACATGGAGCAGCTGTGTTTTATGAGGAGCAAATTTTACTTGCCACTTGTTGCCCCAGGCCACGATGCGGCTCAGCGTCGTGTTCATCTGGGCAGCAGTGGCAGTCTCCTCCCCTGGGCTAGCTGCGTCAGGGTGAGATCATTGGCATAGACCCTCGAGCTGGGGATTAAATTCAGGAGATCATTAATATAAATATTCCAGAGCAGGGGGCCGAGGCAGCTTCCCTGAGGGACACCTGCTGTGATTGGCTGCAGCTCAGACTCCTGCCACATTAACTACCACCTTTAGCTGCCTCGCTCTCAGGTAGTCGCTGAAGAGTTGAAGGAGCGGCTCGTCCACACCTGCAGCGCGTAGCTTTGTGATGAGGGCTGCGTGCCACACCCTGTTGAAATCCCCCACAATGTCGAAAGCCACGACAGCAGTGGCCTTACCTTGGTCCAGGGCTGCGCTCCATTCCGTGGATAACAGCAGATGCAGGTCTGCAGCTGACCTGCCCGGCCTGAATCCAAACTGATTCGTGTTGAGCAGGTGGTGTCTCTTAAGGTGTTCAGTGACTCTCGAAGCCACAATAGTTTCCAGAACCTTACTGAGCACCGGCAGCAGGGACACGGGACGGTAGTTTTTGGCCTCAGTCTTTGCATTTTTCTTATGTACCGGGACCACACTACCAAACTTTCATGCTTTTTGGGCACCTGCTGGTTCGTAGGCAGTAGTTAAAAAGTGCGGCAAGTGGACGCGCCAGCTCCTCGGCACACTGGCAGAGGAGACGGGGACTGATGTTTTCCGGACCCACTGCTTTCTGCACGTCCAGATTTAACAGAAATGCTTTCACTTCAGCCTCACTCGTCACCACTGTAACTAGTTTATTACTGACTATTTCTGGCAGTGTGGGAGGCGTTCTCCCAGGGTCAGAGACGCACATCTTTTCTGTGAAGTGCATGGCCAGGAGATTCGCCTTTTGCACGGGCAGTCTGAGCCACGCTGCCGTACCCGCGGACGAGGGGAGGGACAGTGTTTCCCCGCGACTCACCCTGTTGCTCCTTGACAATGCTCCACCAACGCTTAGACCCGACCTGACCACGCTTCAATTGACCCCTTAGGTTCACTTTCCACTGCTCAGAGGCCCACTCCTGGGTGTTCTTCATTCGCTTTGCCGCCTCTCTGTGCGTATGTCTGTTCCGGGTCGTTGGGTGCCTCTTGAAGGCAAGCCAGGCGCGGTATTTGGCGTCAGAGGCAGCGCGGCACTCAAGTCCAAACCAAGGCTGATCAGATGCTTTGGTTATGTGCACGGAGTTTGGCACCCAGCAAACCTGTTGGGCATGGAGCAGCTCGGTGAGCCGCCCCACCTGCTGGTCGATGTCGCCGCGCAGCACGTCCTCCCAGTCCGTCTTAAACAGGGTGGACCTCAGAGTTCCCCAGTTGGCAGCCTCCCACTTCCAGAGCGTGCGGGAATGTATCTCCTCACGTGGTCTCTTGAAGTGGATCTTTGTAAGGACAGCCACGTGGTCTGAGGTGCCTACAAAATCAAGAGGAAAACATTGGGCAGTGTGGGAAGGGAAATCCGTCACCACAGGGTCATGGGACGACCCAGAGCTGTGGGTGGGGAACGACACGTAATTGTGCAGATCGTACACAACTAACAGCGTGTTGAAGGCGTCACGCACTACATTCTGTTTTAGGGCACCAATGATGATTAGATTTTCGCACTGGTTAGCTGTCATCATGGTGTCAATGTTCATTGTCAGGAAGTCCAGGAGCACTGTGCCCTGCGAGGGGGGCGATAACACCCAACACATAGCAAACGTTTCCCATTACTATCTATTATCTTTAGTGCTAGTAACTCAAAGCCCCTGGGCACGGGCACGGGGGCTGAACCACCTGTACGTTGAGAGTTTCCTTGTAACAGAAGGCCACACCCCCGCC